>JAOTRI020042443.1:0-17835 GCA_028564885.2 Zoanthus sanctaehelenae | reverse complement strand
TGAAAACACGATCCCTGGGCACTACACAACGTGGGATGTTTCCATGGCAATGCCTTATATGGGTTAGAGAAAGCCAATTGATTGTTTTGATACAAAAAATTGTTCAAAATGGCAAAACCTCCCGGTAGTCAGAGGGTTAAGTCAGGCAATTGATCAATGTACTTCATCATAGTTCTATTTCATACATTCACTTTGTTGCTTATTATTGATCCATTTTTTTCTGCTTTTTTCTTCTACTTCTTTCTGTTTTCTACAATTATGTGATTGACTGAAAAATGTATTGTATTAAAAAATCTATCTACCTAGTAGGTTAATAACCATAAGATCAGTACATTATTGTAGATAGCCAGTACCTGTACGTCTGTTCTTTTTTAAGCATTAGAGCACGTCAACTTTCTATAACTTTATCAGTGAAATAGAGCATGCATGATGTTGGGAGAGACACAAGAACATAAAATCATGAGCCACAGGCAAGTGCTCTATTTTGCCCAAAAGTCATAAAAAGTTGTGCTCTAATGCTTATATGATATAGCAAAACAAGCGGCAAAACAAGCAAGTGAAAACTGTAATTTTATCATTGTAATAAATCATAGATTTGAACCAATCAGAGTGCACATTATAATATTATAATTGATAAATGTAATTAAATGTAATTTATGGAACTGAAATATAACATGTACATGTTTATACGTATGTATGTACAGAAGAGAAAATTAGTTATTGTTACAGCAGTAATTGGGAAAATAAACAATTTTTTTGGTTTACAATTATAGGATCTGAAATGGACTAAAATCAACTGCATCATGTGTGCTTTCACTGATCTGCTTTTGATTTCTCCCAAATGTTCAATTTGGCTATCACCTTGCTATGAAAGCAAGGAGAAAATGTTCTATTTATTTTAAAATAAATTACATTTGCAAGATCTGAAATGGCTAACATTTATAGTAAAAAGTGGGAGTTTTTGATATTAGGAGAAACCGATTTATTTGCCCCCCATATGATTTTACCTACCCCCAAGCCATAAATGATGAAAACTCCCTTAGACTTCAAAGGAGTGACATTATATGTAACAATTACCAGTTATTGACTGAGACTAAGGGACATAGTATTTTTTGTGGTCCTCAGCCAATGTTTCCTAAGTCAAAGCCAAAGGAAACATATAATAACGGCTCTTTCTCAACATAAACAACACTGAATGTGGGTGTGTCTCTATAACTATAACATGTACACTGACTGTATATCTACTACTCTATACACTATACACATGTACTGCTACTCTATACACTATCTACCTACACTCATACAAAGTATATGGATCCGGACAGTATACTGGTGTCCATGTACACCCTAGACACTTACAGTCAGTGTACATGTGTATATAGATATAGAGACACACCCACATTCAGTGTTGTTTATATTGAGAAAGAGCCCTGAAAGACAGTGTAACATTCTTGAATTTAGAGCAAAATACTAAATATGTTAATGTAATGCAATTTTATCATTTCATCTCAGCACAACTGCATTCAATTACATTAATATTTTATTTACCAAAAGCCATAGCTCAAGGAAAAAAATAAAATTCCATGACTTTTCCATGACCTTTGCCATTTTTCCAAAATTCCATGACTTTTCCTGGCCTGGAAAATGCATTTCAAATTCCATGACTTTTCATGATCGTGAGAATCCTGTAAAATTTTACGTTAACTTTTGACAAGTATAGGTGAATGAGCTGAGCGATTTCAACGACAGAGACAGCGTTTATTACAGGAAGAAGTATTTGCAGCAGATCGTTGACCACGGGAAGGAGTACTACAACTACGCTCAGTGGGCCTACAAAACTATATTCAAGAGACTGGTAAGCTAATTTGCTGTCTAAAACCCGTGCGCGTGATTAGCTTAAATATATCTAACGCTTTCGCACTTTCTGTCAAATAGTCACAACCTTGTTGTATTCCAATAACCCGCATTTTCGTCACTTCAATGTGTTAATAAATTGACCCTTTTTATATCCACTTAAATGATTTGATGGTCTTTTTGACTTGTACCTATCGACACGAATAAGAAAGTATAAGTAAGTGCTTTATATTGCAATTTATAATGGAGCGTCACATATCGATTTCTTCACGAGAAACGTCATGGCGACGAAATAATCGATGTTTTTCTTAAATTGTTAATAAATGTCTCCTAAATTCCTATAAAGATGAAATTTGGTATCAAACAGATTATCAGTACGCATAAAGTACATGATTTCTGCCGGGACTTGTCTTTTGAATCAATCAATTGATTCTAAATTATTTTGCTGGACGCCGCAGTCAAATTAACGATTTTCCAAACCTGATCAATTACAGGAATGTTCTGAAACGCACAAAATAATAATAAAAATGTTTCTACAGTGTTACGCTATTTAGTTTCTCTCTTGAAAATTCCATACAATCAGTACCTTTATTCATGCGATTGTCTCAAATTGATAATAATAAATGTTTCTACAGTGTTACGCTATTTAGTTTCTCTCTTGAAAATTCCATACAATCAGTATCTTTGTTCAGGCGATTGCTCAAATTGAATTTCGTAATGTTCATAATTGCTAAGCACACGAAATTGTAGCAAAAAAAACCTTTCTAAACTTGTTTGGGAAACTGAGGAAAAAGTTTGGGTTATTTTAACTAACCAATGGTTTATAGCTATAAAGCAGTTATTAGTTTCAACAAGATATCGTAGACAATAGATTTAGACAGTTATAGTTCAATTTTCACGATTTTAACCACACATTTTTTACAAAAAAAGGGTTTTTGCACCTTTCAAGTTTTGGATTGATGAAATTCCTTACTACTAACGTATCTCACTATCTTCTTTTATGTGCTTGTTTTTTAAACAGAACGTCAATGCAGCTATGCAATGGTTTTGTTATCCCCAAAAAGAAGTCTTAAAAAGTTCTAGTTTTCTCCCACAATCATCGTCATCAAAAAACGTCACGGTTCCCAACCCCCACCCCCTAACGTCGTCATGACGTTTCTCGTCGAGAAATCAATATGTGATATTCCCCTAAGACTAAATCAAATATTCATATATATAAGAAAATTAAAAACAAGGAACGTTTATAGCAGTAACAATAAACAGAAGAATAATACCCTTAATTTTATCATAATTACATTTGTAATTATTGCGTTCGACGTTAGGAGAACGCAATCATAATTTTGCACAGGCGGAAAAAATCTCGATTTTGTGGTTGATCCAAATCGACGCCATTTTGGATTTCTCCTAGGGGGTCTGAGTTCCATTTCTGAGCAGGCAGAAAAAATCTCGATTTTGTGTTTGATCCAAATCGATGCCATCTTGATTTCTCTGAGAGGGTCTGGGTGTGGGTCGTTTCAGCCAATATGGCATGTAAGCTTCCCATGAAATTGCACAACAGTTTATTATTTGACTTCTTGTTTGTGTTAACTGTTTTTACACAGGACTAAGTTCTTTCCCTCTACCACAGTGCTAGAAAAATAGCCATCCCAGCCAACCTTTAAACTATCGAACGCACTTCACTAATCTATGATTACTGCTAGTATATAAGTTGATGTTAAATTGAATCTAAATTTGATTCTATACATTGATTATTAAGTTTATTTTTTAGCTAGGGGACATTGACGAGACTATTTTTTGTCACTTTTCTATTAAATAGCCAAAATTGTGCTTTTGTACAAGATAGAGTGTACTTAAGTTCATGCAGTAACATACTTTATTAAAGATCAAGCTTATTTTATTGCCATAGACTCTTCATGACATGGCCCGCCTTGTATGATGCAACTTTGGCCACAAATAAACAATATGCCCTCCATTAGTCTAGCTATTGTCTTATTCTTTTAAAATTAAATTCTTTTAAAGAGTGAATATAAAGATTTGGAGAACCAGGAGTGTAAGAATTTTCGTTTTATCACTTAATGTTCTTTCGTGTATATTTTTCGTAGGAAGACATAGACTCTTTAAAGCAAGATGGACAACCAACTTTCACCAGAATGTGCGCGGAACTTCGTGTCGTAGAAAGAAAGATTATGCAGCGGGCAATAGACTTCGCTGTCAAGGCTAAAGGAAAACTCATTTTATCCTCGGCGGAGACGAATGAGGAAATAGAATTTTCAAATGCATTGTGAAAATAACTTTTAAGGAAGAATCCAAAGACAATTTTTATATTTCGTTATCAATATCAAATTAAAATTAAACGAAATAGTCTTTCTGAAAAAAATAATAAAGAAAACTGGTAATTTTTCATATGATATTTGTTTATTTGTTATTTGGAAGGCGAAAGAAATACCACACATGAATTAATTAAGATTTCAGCTAACTATATTGAAATATTCAGAATGATATGTAACTGAATTCAGGCGGTATGCAATTTGCAGAGTATTCATAAGCCTAAAAGATTCTGTTCGTTTTACGTAAACAATTTCATATTGTTACCACGAACACATGGGATGGGCTGTCTGTGATTTTATTATAGAGAGACCAGTCTTGATTTTATATGTGTGGTTCATTTTTTTGTAGTAAGGTGTTTTTTAGCTAACTTAAATTGAACAGATTATAAACTGGTTTTTAAAGTTAAAGCTGTCCAGAATACGCCTCAAATAAATTCTTGTTTGGTACGAACCATATATAGTTTGGGATAGTTCAAATTAATTAGCTAGCAAGCAGGCTCATGTTCCCAGAAAGAACATATGTTGTGACCAGTAAAAGCGTAATGCTTGTGGGATGTGGCTACGAAGATAAACATCAAGTGTAGATAGCAAGAAGCTAACTTGAAGCTACGATATAGGACACTTAAAGTAATTAAGAAGAAAATGCTACCTTTGCTTTAACACTGATCTGCAAATGGTTAGACTTTCATGTCTTCTTGAATAACGACGATAAATCGTAGGCCCTATAGCTAGCTCGTGGATTATATATGTGTTTATGATTGATTATGAAAGGTCTCCGTCCACCTTATAGTGGTAAAGATGGTGTCTCCAATTAGTAGGCCTTTGGCAGGCTAGAAAGACTTGACACCTAAATAAAGTCCTTATTATTGTTATTATTATTATTACTATTATTATTATTATTATTATTATTATTATTATTGTTGTTATTGTTATTGTTATTATTATTATTATTATTATTGAGTTTGAAACAGGGACTAAAAACTCTCGAGCAATACCGAGTATGTGTTTCTCTCGCATTTGATTACTTGAATAGTTCGCTCTCTCACGACTAAATAAGTAAATTTCCCGCCTTACGGCATGTCCTTAGCTATGGGTGGAGGGGGACAAGTCTTCTGAAATCAAAAGAGGGCACCAGTCTATTAATCTAACAAAAAATACCGTTATTTTTCGCGTCCATGCATAGTTGTGAGGTAAATGAAAAGACACTGTTGCATCGTTTTAAAAATCCAATCAAGTTCTATCTCTCTGTTTTTAGTTTCCAGCTGTTTCCAGTTATTGATTTTTGTGGCTTATGTTTTCTGGGAAGGCGTAGCCATAATGTCATCGGGTAGATTAATCTTACGGAAGCGTGAGAGTGTAAACTCACGTGATTGCGAAAACATTTCGTGACCAATCACCAGAGATATCATTCGGACGTCGTGTAACTTCGTTTACCCAATGATGCCGACCGATATGGAAGATCAACCTTTCCACTGTTCACCGCCATGGAAGTACAAAGGATTTGGGGTACGAATTAACTTTTCATAAAATTTATATTTACGAAGATTTTTATTTACTACAGCTTGAGCTTGGTACTTCTAGGAAGCTAACGTTACCAAGTGCAGTCTTGTGGATCAGATATTAGTTTATACTCTGCTTTGTATTTAGCAATTACTTTTAAACTAAAACTGTGATTCATAACAAATATTTTTATATATATTGTGATATTGTGATTCTTATTAACTGTTACATTCAGTGTACTTTAGAAAGTTAACGGTTTCAAATTGATAAGAAGTCTTCCTCAACTTTAAAATACACGTAACTTTGCTCTTTCCGGTTAAATGACATAACTTAGAAATTTAAAAAGCTTTAAATTTATTACAGACGCATTAAAAATATTATTATATCTGAATTCCTCTTAAATTTCTCTCGGTATTTCATGTTCGAACTATATAAACATTTGACTTAATGTATATTCGCGAAGAAACCACTTTTTTTCCTTTGACTGTCCACAGTTATAAAGCGTCTTAACCGACGTTGATCAACTTGCGGAATTTCGCATTGCTTATAATGTTTTTTTTCCAAAAGCAGACAAGAAAACATTAAAAGAAATTGATTGGTTTCATTTATGAATAAAGTTGAAATTTATAAAATTTTACTTTAAAATAGACGTTAGTTGCACGTTTCCGGTTATAAGTAACATTTCTTAACCAGTTGAAAAAAAGTTTAGTTGTATAACCGATCGCGACGCTTTACAAACAATTTAATATCTGAATTCTTCTTAAATTTTTTTTGCTACTTCATGTTTGAATTATAACATTTAACTTAATATTCGAGAAGAAACATTTTTTCTGCTATGACTGTGGACACTCAAGCGTCTTAAGCGTTGTTTATGACCTTGCGGAGTTTGTGATTGATTTAGTTATAAAAACGTTGCTTTGTAACAAATTTAAACCTTTCTATCTAACAAATAGTTTCCATGTTGCCGTGCGTCTGTTCAGTAATAGATCACAGAAGACGTCAAAATGTGGTAAGAATAAAAGAGTGGCACACGAGGCGATAGCCGAGTGTGTCACTGATGTTCGTACCACATTTTGACGTCTTCTGTGATCTATTACTGAACAGACGCACGGCAACATGGAATTTATTTGTTTTAAATAATAAAGAAACTAAAATTAATAAAAGCGTTTTTATTTCGAAAGAAGACACAAAGCAGGGCCGTGATGGGTTTTTGCGAGCGCGAAAAAAGTGTTTTGACGTCATTTGTTATCTATACAAAATGGAGCAAACTTATTGGTTCCTGGGTGCAGCAACGAACTGTGATTGGCTAAGGAAATCACGCCACAGTCAAAACGCCATTTTGAATATTTTTTCACTTCGGCTGATGACGTCAATCGTGCGTCTGTCCTCTAATAGATCATAGGCAAAAACCAATCAAAATCCGTGTTTATCTTGGGTTATTATATAAACAATAATATATAAGAAATAACGTTATTTATTTGGTGGTTGTCCTTCGGATCCGAAGATGACTATTCGTTACAGCAACTCATCATCTATGTTCTTGGAGGTGGCTCCACGACCCCAGTTTTGAGGCACAGAGTCTGGAACAGTGGGGGCACTGAAAGTCCGTTGATGTGATCACTGCTGACGGCGCCATATGGCGTTGATTTCTGGCAGCAGTGAGTTTCTGGAATCGAGCATCTTCAAAAGCAACCGCAGCTTTTTAAGGTTATTTAATTGATATATTAGCTGATTTGATATTTTATGGATGTTTTCATATGTAGCAAGAGTTATCATCTTTTTTCACTTATCAGGGCCCAGTTGCTCAAAAGGTGATTAGTGCTAAACCAAGTTTAAATGCTTAACCCACGATCTTGTTTTTAATCTTACAGGGAGAGATTTGAGCTGTAATTTTGGGATTAACAAGATTTTTCCTAGAAAAATCCAAATAGTATTCATAAATACCGTTAATCTTTTCTTAAAAAAGAAGTTCTTGTTTGAAGTTGTACTTAACCCAGGGTTAAATTTAACCAGTCTTTGAACAACAGGGCCCAGAGCTCTAAATACACAAGCCGTCACAGTTGTGACAGAAACGAATCTCTCACATGCAAAACTAAACTCTCAAAAGAGTAATTGATGAGGAGTAACATTCGTATCAATATAAAGCTGATAATCTTAAGCAGGCCCTACACTGGGCGAAAACAGCGTGGCGCTAAATCCGCCCCCAAGAACTCGCCATGCAGGTGTGCTGAGTGAGTTTTCAAGCGCACTTGCAGCTGTGTAGTGGCAGCAGCGCTCAATATTAAACATGTTTGATAATTTTTTTTTTCGCCGCGCTCTTTTTGCACGACGTTTTCGCTTAGCGTGCGGACACTTGGCGGCTAAGAGCTGCGTAATTCGACATTGAATCACAAATGGGCCGCCTGTGGAGGTTGTTGGATAACTTTTGCCGATAACAGCGCTCACTGTGCGGGAAACAACCACATGAGCTGAATACGCTTAAATTCTTCGCGGTGGATTTCGTCTAGTGTGCGGCCTGCTTAAGGAAAACGTTCGTTTAAATATCTTCAGTCTTCCACTGCTACAACTGTAAAAGGTAGGGAACATTTACGCCTGGGTGTGGTCCCAGAGGATCACTCAATTTTCCCACGGACTTAGAACAACATTGCAGGAGATCTGCAAAACCGGGGTATTAAAATAATTGATGTGGTTTAAACCAGAATATTGTAGAAGGTTCTACAGCTAAGACCAACCTGTTCTTGAGTTATGAGGTGAAGCAGTAGCTATTTTGTAAGTCCTATTATAAAGTCAATGTTTTAAGATATATCCTTTGAGTAAAGCCCTTGCTGAATGTTCAAGTCAAACACTTTAGTATCAAACTCAATTGGTAAATGCTTCCATTGTATTATAAACAATTCTATTACCTTAGTTGTCATTAAGTTTTTCCTTTTATTTATCATAATACCTTTTTCTAATTTATTAAAACACTGACGAAGGAAGAAGATGCACACCGAAGTTTGTCTGCAAACATTTTAAAAGTTGTCGTTTATGTGGAAAATGTTGCATTAAAGATATGAAACTAATTCTTGCTTTTCTACCGACTGCGCCGTGGAGCCTATGTCAATATGCCTGGATATGATAATGTCAACAATCGAGTAAAACTATTTTCATCCGTTCACAAAATGTAACAATATTTGTTACATTAATATTAAAATATAAGCAAACTATAGCATAATGTTTATGTTATCATATGGGAAGTTATTTACATAATGCACAATTTTCTTTTTGATGTCATATTTCTTTGTTTGTGTATAATTATGCACTTGCTATTTCATTTTGAAGTTCTTTCTCACTTGCGAACTTCCTGCTTGGCACTTTACGACTTATACTGCCCATTGATGGATTATTCATTAGATTCCCTTATTAACGTTGTTCAATCATTAATATGCTATGACACGGATTATTTTCGGCGTTTTGTCCATTTAATGCTTGAGAAGTAAAAATTTGTTCGGAGTCTGGGCTCTGGGTATGACGTCACATTGTTTGCAACTTGCATTCTTATGCCATCAGTATAGCTGATATTTTTACACCTTTATTCGGCGCTACGGCCATAAAGTATCTTCCGCTATTTTTCGTCGTTTCACTCTCCATCGCAGTTTTTTTCTTTTCTTTAAAAAAAGTTGCACTAATGTGACGTCACAGGCGATGGTTTGGCCGCGCGGATGGCGGACTCTTCAGGCAAAAATCAGCATTTTCAACATGTATTTAAACAACAATACGTTGTGTTTTTAAAAAAAAAAATTTTTAAAAACTCCATGTCATATACACTTTAATGTGCTCACTCGCTACAGTCGATGGCTCCACTTGAATTGTTCTTCAATTCAGGTGCAGGATTTAACTTGAGCCGAAAGGAATTGTAGAATTACTTGCAATTTAGGTTTCCTGATAATGAAAAGTATCTATTTTACCTTTTACTTTCATCAGCATGCTTGTCTGCGGTTCAAATATGTACATTCTCGGGCTTCATGCTCTTTTTCTCTTGTTGTGTTGTTCTTTTCAGGCTACGTGCTGTTTTCCGTCTGATTGTGTTTTTTAATACGCTTGTACTGTTCTTGTAAGACTATGCATCTTTATTTAATCGCCGCGTGTGCTACCTTTTTAGCTTCGCGCTCTTTTTTTTCTGTTGTGCTGTTGTTCGCAGGCTATTTGCACTCGTTTTCTCATTCAATTTTGAGCTTTTCTTTTCTAGACTATGCATTTTTTGTCCTGTTTTGCTGTTATTTTCAGGGCGTTCTTTTTTGACTGTACTATTAATTTCAAGCCGGCTATGCGCTCTTTTTTGACTGTTCTAATCTTCTTTTTATGCTATGCACTCATTTCCATTGAGTAACAAACAGGCACAACTTTTCGCTTGTTGTTACAAGTAATCACTTTGTTCAACTGGAATGTAAAGTAATTGAGTAATTTAGACCTTGACCGGGTACTAACTAACAGTCAAACTGGCTCCTTTGTGTTGAAGCTGCCAAGACATGCAGTGTCTTTTCAAAACTACTTCATTTGCAAACAATTTAAATGTCTCAATGCTGAAGAAAAGCTAAATTAATATATTTCTTCATGCATGCATGTGTGGTGTTTTTATTTAGCTATTTTTTTTGGTGAATGAAGTCTATGACCATCAAAAGTTCATAGTTTGGAAGCTGCCGTGTGATAGTAAGACCAAATGAAAACAAAATAACTTGCACATCAGAGAAACAAGCAAAAAGAAGCGTAATAAAGCCTCATTCATACGGCATCCGGTCAGACAATGTTGGCATACATGAAGCTCCGCAGTAGCTGCTGATCTCAAATAAAAATTTTATCCTACAGACTTGTATTAGTTGGATACTTCGTGAAATGGGTTAACAATATTTGAATTATTACAACAGCGCAATGAATGAACAACCTCTTTTCTCAACCTTTTGTAGCACAGGACGAATATAAATGAGTTAGATACGCAAGATGTCTTAGCAAAAGCCCCCGCAGTACTCACAACGACTGGATGAATAGCAGATGAGCCACGCGTGATCACAATTATAGAAACCACTGCGTAAGGACCATAGACTAAGAGAAACGTTAAAACCATGACGAAACACCGAATGATTGCTTTCTTTTCTTTTCTATAATGCGAACAAGCCTCTCTTTTATTGTGATCAGGATAGGTAACCATTCTTAGACGCAACTGCTTCATTATTAGCAATAAGCGCAGATTGCTGTACAAGATGAGACACACGGGAACAACAAAACAACCGAGAAACAAAAATCCAAAGTAAACGTGTTCGTGAGTGCTTCTTGTGTCCCAAACTATAGAACAACTGATACCTAATCCTTCTCTGTCGTAACGCGATAAGCCCACAAGCGGTGGAACAGAGAAAACGAGCGAGTACAGCCAAAGAACAACGATCACTAACATCGTTTGTCGCTTAGACAAGAAAGATAAATTGGTCATTGACTTGGACACGGTTAGGTACTTTTCAAGTGTTGCTGCAGTAAGATTTGTGATGGTTACGAGGCCAAGTTGCAAAACAAGAAATGAGTGGATCTGACAAACTGTAGAATCAAATGGCCATCTGTGCAGGATATTGGCGACCCAGGTAACTGGGACAGCCACCGAGCTCATCAACAGATCGCTAAATATTATGTTGAATATAAAGATATTTTGTGGATTCAGTAGAGACTGTTTCTTGCAAAACGTGAGGCAAATGATACCATTGACGATGGAACCGACGATGCAAACAAACCCTTCGACTACCGCGAAGGTAATAAAAAAAGCGGAATTGGACGACATCATGCACAAAGCTTTAAAGGCGAAGTTTCCGTGCAAACTGAATTGCCTTTAGTTCAACATCTAGTATTTAATCAGTTTTAAATGCATTTAAGTTTACAAATGATGTTTGAGAGCAATAAAAATGAAATTTATGTGTACTAACAATGGAGAATGTTTGCAAAAACAACTCTTTTTAAAAGGGTTTTAGATAATGAAAAGATTTCTCAATGAAATAAGAATATAGTTTTATTACAGCTATTGTTTAAATTTTAATCCACGGAAGGTAAAACGACAAATGGAGTGCAATTAAATTTACCATTCTGTGTTTGGCAATAATGAACTGTGATCAATTTTTGACCAATTATACACGCGCAGACTTTAGTCACTATAAAATCAACCACAGCCTGAGCTGTTCTTAAATTTTGGCCAATTCAATAACTATTTGTACTTCAAAGTCAACAACTCTTTTTAGTTTAAAACACAAATCCAAACCTTTTCCATTGGCCATGGAAAACGTTTTTCAAATTTCCAAATCCAAGTCGTTCATCCGACTGTTTTGAGATTTTGAAAACAGAGTAACCCGATGTAATTTACTCCGACACACTTGCTGTCGGGTGATATTTTTGGAATTTCACTTATAATATGCGCAGACTTAGCTTCTTGAATTGACGGCTCTTGATTTCTTCCCAGTCAATACGAGCCAACTTAACAACAAAATGTCGGTACTATTCGGTTTATCAATAAAAGCATCTTTACATGAGCAACGACACCGGTTTTCATGTAATGCTAAACGGTACTCAGAGCATTAGAGCTGTTCTTCGATGCCTTGTCTTAGTTTGTTTCGACATTTTTCATTATTTCAAACCGCTTACAGATTAAGAAATTAAGTCAAAAACATCAACTTAACTAAAAAAATTAAATGAAGTGCGAAAAAACTATAAAAAATGTTCATTAAACTCAGGTGAAATTTTTCAAAATGACAAAACAACAAACATTAAGAAATGACAAAACTCAACAATATACAGCAAAAGTAAATAGAGTTTATTCAAGTCTGCCACTTGTCTTTACATACCACAAACTGAGGACGCCATACAACACTGTCATGTACTTTCAAATTAAAACGTTATTAATACTACGCAAGGGTTAGTCTCCGCATAAAATGGTTCTAGTAAAAACTTAACCCTTTAACTCCCAGAAGTGATTAGTATGTAACTTCTCCCTCTGATATCAAGTCACTGTTCAGCAGACAGGTTACGAGAATTGATGAACTTATCAGTACGAGTCTTCCTTTGATAAAAGCTGAAATTCTCTTAACAAATATGTTAGCAAATGTATTGCAGCTACAAAGGAGAATTGCTATCTAGATCTTAGGGGTTAAGGGTTAAATGTGAAAATAGTCCAAAAATAGGAAAAACATTTCGTACCGGTTCCCTTAAATGTTTACATAAGTAATTTTTATCTTCCAATGGAGTAATCGCACTACGTTAACCGTGTAACGTCAGGTAACCATGGCGACCAACCAGCGGCTAGTTTGATATATTTTATCAAATGAATGATGTTTTATAAAACAAGATTGCCGTTAAAGAGGACATGTCAATGTGCAAAACAAAAAGATGCGATAAAAGATTGTATGTTCGAATGGTTTTTACATGCATGTAACGCACAACCTGAAAAATCTCCCCGCAGAATCCCGAAAAGGTTTTAACCCCCCCAGTAACTTTCGAATTTTGCCGGCACTTTCCGTTTGCCGTTATACTTTCGGGAGGGACTAGGAGCGCTACTTTCGGTATACTATGGTTAACTTTATTTCGTTTCTCATGCATTTCTCTTGCTCATTGGCTCTTATGCATGGTTTCCATAAAAACTCTTCGATCCCATTGGTCTCGCCGATCGCAAGAAACAGCGCCCTCGTGATCCAAAAGATTAATGGAGTGACTTCTCTCGCGATCGGGAAAAACTGAAAAGATCGTGGCGATCGCGCGGATAGAGCACTGTCCTATGCTGGAGATCAATTAATATCATTGTGTAATTACATGAATCGCATCAGTTTCATGTGCACTATTTCAAGACTGATGAGATAGAAAAGAATAATTTATGTGAAAACCAGGCTTTAGCGATAGCTAGAACTAATTTCTAATGACAAAATGGAAATAATACTGAATTAGTTTTACTATACCACGTTGTAACGCATGTTTGTAAATTTCAGTGATAGAAAGTTTACATCTTCCCATCAATGTGTTTGAAAGATGTAGACGAAATACGTTTTAAAAAGACCACACGAGAACGTTTAAGGTAAACAGTTAAAGAATAGATGCTAAAATTGACCAAAGGTGCAGTTAATTGAAATCGGTCAAACAGGTTGTTTACTAGGCGATAATTACTAACGTCATTCCCAGTTATCTTCAGCTACATCAGCATACCACTCTAGGTTACTAACGAACTAAAATAAATACGATTCGAGTCTAAAATTTGCTAAAGGTTGTCGAAGCAGCTTCTAAAAAGATATTACATATGGTGGTTTCAAAATACTCAAAACAGATGGTTGGCAAAACCATTAATGAGGAATCAGATCACAGGAACAGTGTTTAGCATTTCACTCTCAAATTTTCAGGTTTTGTAACCTTACAAGAAACCGGCGCACATATGCTAACGAAGCACAGAAATGACAAGCACGTAGAAGCTACAAGTCCACAACCTGCATCGCACGTTCGAAAGAAACTACCCTTAAAATCAGAACTACACATGTATTTCAATGTTCATGCCATCTTCAAGTTTCAAATTTCAAACGTCTGCTTGAGACAGAGTCAAAACATTTCTTCTGTTCATCTTTTCATCTGTTTCTCCTTTGACTGAAATAGCGTCCACTTGGGAGCTTTTCGTTTTTTCCAAATTGTACAAATTGCAAATATTTTTACATAACGACCGTAAATTAAAGCTTGTCAATTTTTAAAAAATCACGTGTTTTGTCTATTGATGCGCGCATTGCACTCTGGGTCCACTCGTCTCGTCGTCACTGCCATTTTCGTATGCTTCTTTCCTTTGGTTTTGTTGATATCTCGGGTCAAGTTCAACAAGATCTACTTCTTCAACATCATCCATTGGTTGCACGAATTGCGGTCGAGGTGGTAAGAGTTCTTCAAGTTGCTAACAAAAACAAAAAACTGAGTATTTATTTCACTGTGAAACAAATATTATGTTATTATTCTTCCACAAAAATCTCATCCATTCAAAACTACATAAAAAATTCAGGTCCCTCCTTGTGAGGACATCAGTGATCGATTATAGGGGGTTATTTAACAAATATTCCAAGAGCGCGCGTTGGATATGAGATGGTAAATAGCCAACGAGGTGCGTGGCGTCGAGTTGGCTATAATCATCTCATATCCAACAAGCGCGAATGGAACAATTGTTTTATTAAATTTCGTGAGTTTTTCGTACTTTTCGATACTTAAAAATAGCAAAAAACTTTTAATTGAGAATCAATATTTTTTTGATAGTTTCCATATGTGGTAATTCGGTAGATGAACTGATAACCGACATTGAGTGAACCAATCAGGGTCCAGTAGCTCAAAGGCTGGTTAAGCAAAAATTCAAACAGAATCTTTTTCTTTAAAAAAATGTAAACAGTTATTTATGAAGACTGTTTAAATTTTTCTAGGAGAAGTCTAGTTAATCACAAAATTACAGCTAAGATGTCTCCTTGTAAGATTGGAAACAAGATCGTTGGTTAAATAAAACGCTGGGTTAGTGCTAACCGGCTTTTGAACAACTTGGCCCAGAACGCTAGAAACGCAATATTAGAGATTGAAAATTTAATAAAAGTTCTTATCCTCTCAACACTTGACACTAGGAATCAGTACTTGTGAGGCAACTGGTGATGGGTTATGAGGGATCATCGGTTTTCATCTATTCAACAATGAAGATTCAGTACCCTTGAGGCGATTACTAGTGATGGATTATGAAGGGTGATAGGAAATCATCCATTCAAAACTACAGCCAATAATAATCTCTAGCTTCTTTGTGCAGGAATAAAGCTGGTCACAAGTTTCTATCTATTTAACAATATATAAATACTTCCTCAATTTTATGTTTTCATGCAGATTGGAGCTGCAGCAATACATTTTTTTCATCTGTTTCACCTATTCCATTAATCAGTGCTTTTAGTTCTAACTTACCAGTAACTTTTCTGGAGGTAAGAAATTATTTTCCGGAAAGTCAATCTCAAACTTGACATAAAGATTTCCTTTATCAAACGGTCTTTTGTATGTTGGCATCCCCTCACCAATGACACCTCTAATACAACCTGAAGTTTTGTCAAAAACATTTAAAACAATTTAATGATTTAATAATTAATTTAATTTAATTTAATTAAATAAAGGCGAATGGAGTGAGATGGTATGGGCATGTGTTAAGGAGGGATGATGGGCATGTTTTGGAGATTGAAGTGAAGGGAAAAAGGAAGCGAGGACGACATGGAGATCGCAGGTGGAGAAGGAGAGTAGGAGTGTTGGTTTGAAGAGGGAGGATGCAGTGAATCGAGAGAGATGGAGAGTGGGAGTGGGAGAGATTGCTGGTAGAGTGGGGTAAATCCGGCAACCCTCATTTACTCTGGGGATAAAACCGGATCAAAACTGAATTGATGACGATAATACACGGCTTAGGCTTCCTTATTTCGCGGAGCACACTCTTAAAATATCGTTTTTATCACTTGAAAATAAATTTCATATCTTCGCGCCACTGTGTAATATCCTCAAAATATTATATATTTTTTTTAAAAAAAGGATAGTTATCAATGTTAGTTCCCGCGTAGATTTTTTCCTTGGAACTAGTCTCTAGTCTTTTTCTAAAATTGTTTGACTCGTTTGGAGCTGGAGACGATCATCAGTTTCTTTACATGCATGTATTTGCTGAGGTACCATAATTACATGTTTTTGCATTTTAAATCGCCATGGATTAAATGAAGCTTTGCCAGCAACCAGTTACATTTAAGGTGGGTCAAAATAACGTTATGATCGTTTGTTTGCCCATAATGGATGTTTATAGTTCTGATCTTACCGCACGTGTTTTTGGCCTTCCAATGGCATCGTTGTTCACTGGTGCAACAAAAACTTTATTTGTTTACCCCGAATCCAAACAGGATTGGTGCGAAATCGAATGACCGAGAGCAGTGAAAACTGTTATCTTATTTTTAAAATATATATTATGAAAAACTGAAAGCTGAAGCTCGGAACAATTACTCCTCATCCAGGTTAGATTTTTCGGTTTCGAGCCCAGCTGTGCAGTTTTTCGCTGACTCACGCTTGCGGTGTCAGATAGTAAAAAGGAACCTTGAACAATTATTTCTCATCCAGGTTAGTCCAGCTGTGCAGTTTTTCGCTGATTCACGCGAGACGCAAGGGGTGTCAGAAAGTAAAAAGAAACCTTGGAACAATTATTTCTCATCCAGGTTAGATTTTTTAGAATACGGATGTTATTCGCTGAGTCACTCAACCGGCATCTTTTGGAAGGGCATTTAAATCTTTCATTTAACGAGAAAGATCTGTCATTTTATTTCAGCTCTATGTTTGGAGCATCTTTTGTGCCCGTTAAGACACCCAATCGCTTTTTCTTTGTTGATTTTCAGGTTGAGAATGGGTCTTCTAGCTCTGGGATCACCACTTTCATGGGACGAAACAAAAAAGCACGCTGATTATGTCAGAAAACATGGAATAATTCAATTTTTGCATATCTTTCATCGTCTCAAGAATCGACAGAATGATATTCTGAAGTGGGGCGATGAGGTAAGCTTGGGTAGGAATAAACCAAGTGTGAATAAAAATTAGATTAGCAAACTCCAAAAAAGAGTAAAATTTGATGGATAGTTTTAAATATTTCTGGTTGCTAAATTGCCTCCTCCACTTCTTAAAATAAAAAGTCAATTTGATATATTATAATTTTAAACTTACAGGGAGTTATTAATATATCGATTAATTAAAGTTTTTTATTCTAGTACTTAAACCACCACCTTAATTTGTTAGCATAGTTGGTAGAGTGCTAGTCTAAATGTGCAGCAGGCTCAGGTTCAATTCCCAGCCAGACCAACACTCAGGGTCTTCAAGTAATAGAGTAGGAAGTGCTGCATTTGCTCTAGATAACATCTGTAAATGGTTAGACTTCCATGTCTTCTCAGATAAAGACATTATTAACTGTTGACCCTGGGGGATTATACTTTTGTTTATGTGTGTGTGTTGTAATGTGAAAGGTCTCCATCCACCATAGATTGGTAAAGATGGTGTCTCCAATTAGTACTCTCAGGTGCTTAACCCTCTGACTACTGGGAGGTTTTGCCATTTTGAACAATTTTTTGTATGAAAACGATTATTTGGCTTTCTC
>JAOTRI020042362.1:0-17837 GCA_028564885.2 Zoanthus sanctaehelenae | reverse complement strand
TGTGGATCAAAAAATGTTTTGTGCCCCCTCCAGTTACCCTCCGCCCCGGGGTAGTAGATACTTTCTGACCAGTCCCTAAGATGAAAACGTAACCTAGCCAAATCTACAAAACCCACAGTCTTATAAGAAACTCTGAAAAGTTTGTATTGTTATTCAGTTGCAAAAACACTGACTTGGAAAGCAACAACACAGTTTGACTAGTTCTTGTATTTAAAAGCATACTGGAGAGTTGTTATATCGAGCCATTATAGAAATATAATCAAAGTTACAAGTAAGCTGAGGTCTTTTATTGTAAACAAATCGCATCGAGTCCCATTTGATTTTTGTTTTGTTTATCTGGCAGTTCTAGTTTATGTTTCCTTTCAGTGAACTCTGCTCTGCGCAATGAGTAGATAATTTGTTTTGTTTTTACAGTCTTTTAAACATATGCTGAAAGATTTTGAATACTTCTGTACTGAACAGTGGCCCATCGCAGTTAAAATCTTACCAGATACGGATACGATATTTACGTCTTTAATTTCTAAGGATTAAAAGAAGATACCATAATGTTCAAATCCTGACAATTACTTCTTACTTAATCCTCTTAACTCCTCAGTATTGGAGCATAGGGCCTCCACCAGTTTTCGCCATCGGACTCGGTTCTTTGATGCCTGTTTAATTTGATCCCACGACATCCCAATCTCCTGATTTTCTTCAGTAGCACTACTTTTCCATGACTTTTTGGATTGATTTCCTTTTTCCTTGAGGATTCCACTCTAAGGCTTGCCGCGTGGTGTCATTTGCGGGTTTTCTTATAGTGTGCCCGATCCATTTCCATTTCGTTCGTCTGATGACGACTTCTACCCTTTCTTTTTCTGTTCGCTGCCACAATTCTTTATTGGCTATTGTCTCTGACCAGAAATCTTAACAATGCTGGCGAAGAATCGAACCAAGGGCTGGAAAGCAGAGATTTTGACCACTGTGCAACCCTAGCTGCCAGTTTAACGTTGATACACGTTGCTATGATTTCATTGAAGCATTTTACGATTAAAGAATGCTTCCAGATAATTAATGTGACTTTTCATATGTTAGCTTTTTAAGCGTTTCATGCAACTGCTAACGTACGCAGTAAACATATGGATTCTAGAAATTAAAAAGCCACTGATGGAAATTTACCACATAAGATATTGAGCCGGCCGAAACCAATTGTAGCATACAGCTTGTGATAAACAGTAACTGTTTTGCTATTTATCTTCCGTAGCATTTAAGTTGTGATGTCTGTTCAGTTACATCTATCTACCATAGTAAACACGTTTACTTCAAAAATATAGTCTAATAGACTGAAACGTTTGTTCACATTTATACCATTTATTTCTGAATAGTTAGGTTCTCTTTGCATTCATGTTAATAGTGAAAAATAAAGTATTAAATGCAGATGAAGTATTAGTTTATCTTTACCATAGTTTCCAAAATGTAAAACAAATGAACAAATAGAACATTGCTTGAACTTGGAACGAGCAAGATTTAACGCATTTTGTGCCATGTATGTATATCCTAATTAATTAGTTTCAACGTATACGTTTTAGGATTCAATTAACTTCGTTTGCACAAAAAGTTGAAACAGGAAAGCGTGCATAACATAAAATCGCATATCATAAAACGACTTAGTATGAGAACAAGTGTGCTTTTGTAAAATAGATATAATATATTCGTTTGAAAGGGTAAAGCCACCATATTAACGTAGGCATACAGTGGCCTACATAGTATGTTTGTGCTATCTATACTTGAGGTCATCCGATTATAGCGGGTAACCTATGTATACAGGCGTTGTGCTTTTAAACGTAAAATTTGTTTGCTTGATTAATAACCACTTTTATTAAATACAAAGGGTATCTTATATGATATGAAACTTTTCAATTTTTTTTTTATTTAAGAAAGGAGTGGATTTAGTTTTAAAAGTTAACTTCAGCCTGCGGTTTGCAATAATCCAGTCTACCAACTAACTCTTTGATGTCTCTAGTGCCTATCAAACTGTTAATGCACAACAAAGATAATGCATCAAACAAAATTTGAAACGTAATTAAAAAGATTTGCCTTGGCTTAAAAGATTTTTAAGAACTTGTTTTGAATTTCTTGTGCTAACGAAATCCAAACAATAAAGTATCTCTTGAAATGTTTCTTTTTCCGCAGATCAGATTTGTTCCTATAATTTGAAATTACATTCTTCTAAAAATTAATTCCATACCAAACGTCTATCTGTAAAGTTCACAGAAAGAAATAAGAGAAAAATAACATTTATAGCCTTCGGCGGGGAATCGAACCCCACATCTTAAATTCGGTTACTAGTCCGACGTGTTAACCACTACACTACTAGACCTCTATCTTTTACAGTTGTGTATTGATGGTGCCCACACAGGATCACCGGATCCTTTGAAGTTCAAAGGTCTCTCCAAAAAATACTTGTTTCAAACACTTTTTTTAAAAACAATTATCGCGTATCTCTTTTACCACTTTTGTCATCAATAAAAACATCTATCGACAAATCTTTATATACACCTTTTAATTCGTCAACATATGTAACCAAGATTTCAATAAATTCAGTTACAAAACCAGATGTTCTAATTTTCCAAAATAAGACTCTGAAAACATGAATCCATTGTAGTCCATTCAACAATTGACCTCGTTATAAGTGGCAGCCATTCTTTTTTCCACTAGACAGCACACAAAGTATTATCCATCAGGTTTATTTTGGTGATGTAGTTCCGCACCATATAGTGATACCTTTATAAACCACACGCGTATGGTTTGCGGGATATGAAAAACTATAAAACCCAGATGGAAACCATATTCACTGAATTTGCAATACCACAATTCTCCGGGGTCTAGACGTTCTTTGCGTATTTTAATACGCTAATTCATATTTTACAATGCTTTAAAAATAGCTATTGTATACGCTGTAAACAATTTTAAACCATAAATCCATAATTCACAAGTCAACCATTTAGCGCGGTGAGCTACTTGACAACCTTCCCATTTTAAAATAAACTATTAACAGAATCTCTGTTGTTCTTTATACACGTTTGTTTCTGGAATATTCATACATCTTATTGAATACATCCGATTTCATACATACATACATACATACATACATACATGCTGATGACACCCATTCAGTTCATAAAAGCCAGTGACAGAGAGCCACTAAAGAAATAGTTTAAAGGGAACTGAACCCTAAGATAAACCTTTCATTGTTTGAAAATTAAGCCATAGTATAAAAAATCTGTGAAGTTTTTTTATACTGTTAGCCGAGCAGTTCAGAAAAATTTGATGTATTGTAACGAATAGACATCATTTGATCGGCGGCTCATAATGTGATGTCAGCGGTTATTTATGAGGTACGTTACGATATTAGAAACATTGAAATAAGAAAATAAGACATTTGGCTAGTAATAAAGGTTTTGCAAGACATAATCGTCTCCAAAATATCACAATTTCGAGCCAAACTGTCGTATTTATGCTCTTACGTCATATCACACTGCTGACAATCAAAATTGCAGCCACGGTATCAAATATTTTCTTGAGAGTTTTCTTCACTTCAATGTAGTTTGATTAATTTGAAAAAAACTTCACAGAGTTAATTTACTACACAAATAGATTCAAACAAAAATAGGTTAGTTTTTACTTTAACTGAGTTCTCCTTTAAAGGTAATTGAGTTAAGATCTGACAATCAAATTTTGACTTGGCTTTGTAATGAATATATTATTTACCTGACTTCATTCAAATTCCACTGTCTCTACCATGTGGTGCAGTTTATTCGGTTGGCTTAGCTCTTTATGTTTTTCCTCTACTTCTAATGACAAAATGGCGCCACTCAATACTATATACTGGCCTCTGACCTAAGCCCACTAGTGTACACAGGCAGCCCAATAAATAAACAAATATTAGTACATTAGTCAAGTAACAAATACTAATACAATAGTCAAGTAACAGTTCACAGTTTGTTCACGTCCCCTCCCCTGTTTAGATTAAGCCTGTCCACTGGACGGCGAACACGTCCAGAACGCCGCAGGGGTACTCTTTCTTCCTTGGGTACTTGGCTAATTTCTTGGTTAACTTTTTGGGTTGTTAGTATATCCAAGACTGGCTCTGGATTGTCTGGGCGACTTTGAGGTGGGCCCTCTGGTTCTCGGTTGTCCAAAACTGGTTCTTCATTGTCTGGTAGGCTTTGAGTTGGGTTCTCTCGTTCTTGGTTGTCTGGTTGACTTTCTATTCGTCTCTTTGGTCTGACGGGTGTACTCGTTTGACCTTGGGGAGCCAAATGTCTAACTGAAATGGTAGTGTCTCTTCCATCGTGATAGCGCACATAAGCATAATGGGGGTTTGCTTGAAGTAGCTCAACTTCTTCTACCAGTGGATCAAACTTGCTAGAGCGAGCATTTCGTTTCAGTAAAACTGGTTTGGGCGATGTTAGCCATGATGGGACGGAAGTCCCTCAGGAAGATCTTCCTGGAAAATGCAGAAAGCGTTCATGTGGCGTTTCATTTGTGGCTGTACACAACAGCGAACGGACTAAATGGACTGCATCTGAAAGAACGGTTATCCAGTGTTCCTCTGACGATTTCCTAGACTTTAGACATGTTGTAATCGCCTTCCAAATAGTGCCGTTGTACCTTTCTACTTGACCATTCCCCATGGGATTATAGCTAGTTGTGTGGCTGGTTGCAATCCCTCTCTCCGTCAAGTAACTTTGCAGTTGCTGACTCATAAACGATGCACCGCGATCCGAGTGGATATATGCTGGCATCCCAAGTATAGAGAAAAGTGTAGATAAACATCCGATAACTGTCTGTGTTGAGACATCAGAACAAGGAAAAACAAATGGGAATCTTGAAAATTCATTAACAATATTTAAAAAGTACCTGTTCTTGTTTGTTGTTGGTTGAGGTCCTTTGAAGTCGACGTTTAATCTTTGAAAAGGCTGTGTGGCTTTAATGAGGTGCTGCTCGGTTGGGCGATGAAATCGGGGCTTACATTCACAACAGACGATACATGCATTTGTATTTATCTTTACTTCCTCAGGTGAATAGGGAAGGTTCTTTGAGCGTATGAAATGCCGCATCCTTGTAACACCTGGATGGCAAAGTGCCTCGTGGAGATTAATGAGGGTTGATTCACTAGATGAGGTGGCACATGTAACTCTAAAGAAAGTATCTGAAGGAATATTCTCCTTGCCTGGACGATAGATAATATCAAAGCTGTAGCAGGATAGTTCGAGTTTCCAGCGCATAATTTTGTCATTTTTTATCTTGCCTTTGTGTTGCTTTTCAAACATGTAAGAGACTAATTTCTGATTCGTCTTTAGAGTGAAATGTCCTGTTAGAAAATGTCTCCAATGACGTACAGACTCGACAACAGTTTGTGCCTCCTTTTCGACTGCAGCATGCTTAAGCTCACTTTCCCTGAAGGGTCCGTGAAAAGAAAGAAACAGGACGACCTTGTTGGCCGAGAGCTCCTGCAATAGCTACATCCAAGGCATCTATCCCTACCTCAAAGGGGATGTCCTCATCTATTGCAATAATTACTACTTCTTCTATTGTCTTCTTTATGCTCCGGAAGGCTTTTGTTGCCGGTTGACTTAGTGAAAACGACTTGCAAGAAGTTATGGGCTTGATGCGATCAGAATAGGCAGTCCTTAAAATCTGTTCAGAGATTTCATGTCATGAAGTACGGAAAGTTCGAGTAGTGGTCGAAGACGTTCAGGATCAGGGGGGATAGTGCTATCCTCGATGATCTATCCAAGAATTGGCAGGCTCTTGGTCGAGAAGATGTTTTTGTCACCATTGTACGTGATTTTCTTACTCTGGGCGGCATCGAGGAATAACTTCAGATTGGCATTATGGTCCTCTTGATCTGAACAACAAATAGTGATGTTGTCGAGGTATGGTAAGACAGCTTTAAGATTTTCTTCCTGCACAAATTTCATTATTTCTCTCTTGAAGCAGGCTACCCCATTTGTAACACCGAAAGGCAGAAGAGTAAATTGATATAAACTGTTACGATCTTCGAATACTGTATACGGTTTGTCCTCATCCTTGAGGGGAATTCGGTGATATGCACTGCGAAGGTCGATAGTGCTGAACACCTTGTACTGGGCAATGTTTTTTACTAGGTCGTTGATTATTGGCAATGGAAATGCATCCAGGAGAGTGTACTTATTGATGGTTTGAGAATAGTCTATCGTCATTCTTTTCTTATGGTTTTCATATTTAGTAGTGTAAGTTTTAGCTGAATAAAGCCTTAGATGGAGCCTCTTCTCGTTTAGGTTTTATTACAACTTTTTCTTGAAATCCAAAGAAATATTGAAAAACTATTAGATATAAATGAATCGGCAGATCAAAAAATGAAGATGGGGATGGATAGGTTACAAGCTCTCGCAAGCCTTCTTCTAACATCATCAGACAAGCTCTTGATTGGAATCCGTAAGGGAAGCCGAAGGTACACCAATTAAAACATAAAACTTTTAAAAGCAAAAACCACCCAAACTCTACTCCACGTTTTGGCCAGAACCTGCATGCTTTTTAAAGTTTTACTTTTGTGTTTTTGAATCACCGCTCTTTGGATTCTCTCTCCACACGCATTGCCTGTGGTATGTTTTGGCATACACCAACCAGGCTCCCACATGCATGTGGTGGCAGATAGCATTAAAGGAGTTATCTGAACTCGCCCTTATAGCTTTATCTCTTGTGGCTGAAAAGCTATACGGTGCTGATGAGTCCTAACAAGGACAAACAGCTGTACACGGTTGCTCCAGTTATTGCTTTGTTGTTACTCAGATGAAGCTGGCTGTCCGCATGCGTGCAGGTTATGGCCAACAGTAGAGTAGAGTTTGCGTGGTTTTTGTTTTTTTAAAGTTTTACAAAACAGGCATCTCAGGCAGGCAGAGTTTATGCTGAGGATAAGGCAGCTGGTAAGACGTGGTTAGAGCTGAAGAAGATTTCGTGTGCGTTGGAGGGGTTTGATTGAGGACCTTTGTTCCCCTAGGAATTTACAGGCATAGAACTCTCGATTTATTTCATTACTTATTTGAAAGAAGTTTTTATAAGATCAAAATTTAAGAACACGCTGAGGCTGAGAAAAGGTGAAGAACTTTTATTTATGATGAAATGATTCATACGTGTTATTGAAAAATTTGGTTGGGCTTTTTGATTAAAGTTTGCAGATAACAATTTTACATCACAGGTTTTTTATTTCATCACGTTTTCTTTTGTACCAGCTTCTTTATTTTAAAACTGTCTACAGTACGAAGTACAGGTACAAATCAATGTATACAGAAAAGTACCTCATACTAGAATGGATACCATTTCTACTTAAATCGGAACTGGACGAACAAAACAGATTTGAAAACTAAAGACGTGGGGCTATGTGTTTAGTATGGTTTTTTTCATAAAGTGCCTTGCTTGATATCATTTCGACAAACTCAGAAGTCTCACTAAAAAGTTGCAAAATCCTTACAAAAAGAAGTTAAAGTATACCAGTTTGAATGTTGATTCGATAATATTTTCAGTTCCTTAGAAGATTAAGGATGGGCTATATATCCTTTATGGTTTTTTGAAAATTTCTTTGTTCTAACATTGCAAAATTAGACTTGCAAAACCCAAAGATTACAGTTTTTGCGCCATTTCCTTTATAAATTGCAATTGCAGGGCTCAAAACTTACTTTTTCGCCTTAATGAGAAACAAATTCATGCGCTTGACGTCAGATGTCCGGCTGTTCTGTCCTATGTGTGAATGATTTGCGGCTTATGCATAATTTGTGCCTTGCGAAAAATCATTTGGGGCTTGGCCATGACTTGCGGCTTGTGCATGATTTGTGGCTTATGCATCATTTGATCCGTGTGTATCATTTGTGGCTTGTGCATGATTTTTGGCTTGCACATGATTTGTTCCTTGTGGATGATTTGTGGGTTGTGCATGATTTTCGGCTTGTACATGAGGGTGGATATTATATGTGTCTTTTGCATGATTTTTTGCTTGTTCATAAATTGTGGCTTGTGCATGATTTTTGGTTAGTGAAATGGAAAGAGGTTAGTAAGATGATCGAACTTTCCTTGTTTGTAAGTTACAGATTTAGATAAAACAAGCTCTTTCGTCGGATATTTTTCCAAACAAAAAAGCTAAGGGTTTGGAATGATAATCATTTACTTAAATCATTTACTTCTTGGTTTTTGGTGGGCAGTGAACAAAAATTGTATGATTAGAAAACGAAATTAGTTAATTCACAATGTTCTATGATAACATTCCAAATACGGACTATTGATTAGGGCTGGAAACATTTTAAAAAGCTATTGATTATTGTCTAGTGACCTATATTGGAGCCTGTGCTTGTATCCGGCTTCCGTAGTGTTAAGCAGATGGGTGTCTTTGATTATAAAGTGCGTCGGTAGAAGGTACCACAAATGATTTACAACTCGAGGTTAAATTGTTTAAGGCTGATAAATCTTTAGGGCTGCTAAAGTATGACTGACTTTTTGAGTGTTAGTTCCCTGTCGGTCTAAATTACACGATTAAATCAGTTTTGACTACCATGTGTTGAATCTTGGTATGTTGCGTGTTGTTAAAAAAACTTGGCTTGCTTCACATCGCTTTAAGTATTTGCTGTTAAATATATATATATTTTTTAATCCATTGCCAAATTAGTATAACTTCAAATGCGCCGACTTTAAACAACAAATAGAATAATATAACTTGCTCAGTAAACTGTTTTCAGTCGTTTGCTTTTAATTTACAGCGGGATTCGGTCCATGTTGAAAAATGTTTCATGGCCGATAAAAGGCAATATCTTTACAAATTTTGTTTTCGAAGTATAGGGAAACAGCACATAACGTGGCACATATAGTCAATAAGTCGTTTCCCTGAAAAAATCCTTTTATTAAATCCTAACCCGAATATTGTGTTTGGCTTTCTTATTAAGAGTAAGCACAAAATCTTACGAGAAATTCTTCATACGGGCGTTCTTTCGATAATATTTCGGTTTATAAGCTCTTTGAAAAGTATGATTTATTCTTCAATATTTTTTGGCTCATTTCAAATGCAAGTTTAACATTCAAATTTAAGAAATTTGAAACACTTAAAATATATTGGAGATTAAATTTAAAACTCTATTGTTGAAATATCCATTACTCGTTGTATCAGGCTGTATTTTGTTGCAAAAGGCCCGTACTTCAAGGTAAATCCGTTTAGTATCGTATTAAAGTAAGAATGCGGAGCTATGCGATTCAAAAATTAGTATTATCAATGAACTATGTCAGTCCTTAAAAAAAAATTTTCGAAGATCATTTGTAGCCCCATTTACACTACAGAAAAAACCTGTCTATGGCACCAAAATTGAGAAAAAAACGACTCCTTTTTCTGTTCGAAAGCGCTGTGTAACTGTATGTACGTTCGGAAAATCTTGTCCGTACACAGAAAATCAGTAGGGTTAATAGTGTACAAATTAAGAGACCTCGGGGCTCTTTTCAGTCAAAAGCCTAACTGATTGTTTACCCTTGTAAACGGTCAAAAAGAATTGTCCGGACCACATTTTAATGGATCCGGACCAGGATAGTTCTGTAGTGTAAATGGGGTTTATATCATTTTCAGCCTATCGTTATTTTTTTATATTTTCAAAATGTTCGTCTTCAGCCTGGCATTCTTACTGTATACCTTCTATGACATTCACAAGGAAAGAACAGATTTTTGTACTGTTACCAAAGCTCAGCTTAAGTTTGAACATTTCAACAATAGTATATAATTATTACTTTTTACTAGTTTTAAACTTGTAAGATTAAAGATAGAATAAGGTTGCCTAACTCAAAGAATTAAGACTAAAGTAAAGAAGAGCTATTGTCTGGCTAGGAGGCAATTCTCTACAGACGCTGCAGAAGTTACGATAATCATTTGGAAAATTTCAATGAATATTTCTGTTCATAAAGTGTACAAACTATCCTGCACGAAGGGTTCGTGCATTTGTACAGATCGTTTCTTACGCTGAAATGTCTAGATGTTCCCGAGTTTCTTTCCGTTCACAATTTTCTTCACAAACACACGGAGTAAACTGAAGTTGAACAATGGTATATTTCAAGCCTGAACTGCTGTTTACTGCTCTAATTATTGAATTAGAATAGCCTGCATGAGAGAAAGAGAAGTGAATTCTCAATAAATCATACTAGCATTCGCCTCAAACATTATGTGAGAGGCTTGTTAACACAAGTGACTTTAAACAATTTTGAGAGTGGAATTTCTCTATCTTTTTATAGATATATACAATTTCCTGTTTTTCTTAACGTACTTAATTGCTAAACATAAGGATTTTTGTGGTTATTAAGACGTAAACCTGTATGAATACCATATGACGGAAATCCTAGTCGAAAATTAGAGTGGAATTAAGTGAATTTACCAAAACATCGCTTGCTAGTTTGAGATAATCTAATAACTGCAAACCACGATACAATAATCTCCAAATATCAGAAATATTGAACACAGCCAATCATGGAATCGAACTTGATATTTCGAAAACGAGAAATGAAATTGGAGAGCTGTCTCCACTCTAGCTTACAAGGAAAATGCCACCAATTTCTTTGTTGACCAAAGGATCATGCATAGATGCGCATTGGATCATTTCATAGGCCATTATTAAATTGAAAATAACATGTTTGAATAACTTTGTATCAATATGTTGATCAACAACATACATTACAATTACAACATTTTATAAAGATACTTGTAATTTAAGCTCCAAATTTGGAGCTTAGCCTTATGAAATTATATATCAATATTGCAAGAAAACCTTTACCAAATGGGTTTTTTAATTCAAACTGAATGAAATCGTGAACTTGTTTTACAATTTTCACCTTCCCTTAGTAATTTATTACTCCCATACTTTGCTTATCCATTTTGCGTGTCCCTCCTGTATTATAGTGACTGCGAAGCTCCTTGTGCTTGCAAAACTTAAAAAAGAAGAAACCACGCGCTCTTGCATGTGCATGTGCATGCGACTGCAATTGTTCTTACGTCGCTAGTGTAAAGAAGGCTTTAGACTAAGCGCTTTCACTTTTATAATAAATGCTTATTTTAATGTTGTCTTGTCCACAATGAAATTCGAATATATAACTGGCCTCGTTTGGGGTTAAAAATTTCTTTGATATTTGAACCTTAGACAACGCCGTCCATAATCTAAACCAAACTGGTAAACGCCTATACTTTTTACTCCCTATCTTATTTAGAAGGTTACGACCTGCTGTATAACTGATTACTACTATCTTTGCATGTAATAAATTTCTAACATTCAAAGACATACAAAAATATATTCAGATTTTTTATCTTGGAAATGCAGTATCAAGCCATTTTTAGCCGGCCAAACTAATTGGGGCCACTATGTTTACCATTCTAAGATGGTTGTAGACCTGTTACACAAGCAAACGCACATAAACACGGAAGTTACTGAGGGCCTAAGGTTTAATGTTCTTATCCGAGAAGACAAGAAATGTATTACCATTTGCAATGATAAAAACAAAAGTAGCACTTTCTCCTCAATTATTTTAAGACCCTTACACGGAGGCGGTACAATTTGAACTTTACAGTTTTCAGAAGAAAAAACAATAGATTCTTTCTTCCTTAAAAATTGGAAGTTGCAAAAATCTTTAGTATTTCGTTATACGAAGGAATTAGCTGGACCGCGCTAAAAACTTAGTAGTTTGTTACAACATGCCTATATCAGTGCAAGCATTTCTAACTGCTTTTTGTAAATGAAAAATTTTTAGAGGCCGCGCAATTGGGTTCGCAAGTCATATATATACAGCGGACCCTGAATGTTACGATATTCGATGGAGGATGCGTTTCGGAGGCTCGAATTCAACAGAAGTTTGGAAAATTTGTAAGCCAAAGAACTATGTCAAAGGAGACATAGGGTTTTGTTTATGAAGTGTAACTCAATGATAAGCCGAAATTGCAATATTATATATATTTTTTTTAAAAAAATTAGTAATAATAAATTAAGCACAAATGATATATATAAATGTACATTATTACAAAGCGTACGGAAATGATAATTCAAAAAATCAATTTAGTAATGAAAATGTAAATTCTACACCGTAAAAAATAAATACTTATATACTTCTTAAAAAAATCAGTCTAACTCGACCTCGATACAACGATATTTTTTATAACTTCGCCTTCATATCGTATAATCGAGGGTCTCTTTGCAACAATACCTCGATTTAACGATACTTTTTTCTTCTCCCAAGATATATTATATAATCCAGGTTCCACTGAATATTTCCCGCCATCCAACATAGTTCATGGCCGCATGCTGATGGAGGCTGGCGAGAGCCACAAATGACGTCAATGACAAATTATATTGAGGAAAGCTTTTTTTGGTGACTGACAGTACATATTCAATAAGTCTTTTAAGCAATTCTGTTTAGTTTCATAATCAAAAATCTTCTTGTTGATAATAAATAATTTGTTTTGCTTGTGGTGTGCAAAAAACTGATGTATTATACGTGAATCTTTTACTGGCGCCATAGTTAAACATTTCGTTTCAGTATTTGGTAACAGACAGTACGTCGGCTTTTTATCAGAATTGTGAGTGTTTCCATACTGTGTACGTGACATTACTCAAGGTTTTTATTTATATCAATATGTTTGATGTATATTGTGTTTTGATTAACATGTGTTTATCTCTCTAAATCTTGTAGTATTCATTTGTTTTTTAAATTATAATCAAACAGAAAGGCGTATCGATTGGAGAACTAATATTAAGTAATTAAGCTTTGCTTTTATTCATATTGACACGTAGACCTAGAAAACAACGTTCAGTTGTGAAAGACACAAATGAAATCTTTTTCAACGTTGAAAAGAAACATTTCGTTTCGGAGTATGTTACTTTTCTCAATACCTTTTTTCAAAAAAATTAATTAAAGTTTGGAAATATGTAGTTTTGTCTTTTGTAACATCTCTTTAGCACATTTTAGCTATGAATCAGCAAACTTGTCATGGCACAGTTTTACATCATTTCTTTGCTATTTCTTCCACAGAATAATGTTAATTTAATTCTATTTCTAGGAGCAGTTTGTTATTAGAAAGGTAAAACCTCTGTTCCTTTCGAATAAAAATATGAAATGTAGGGAAATTTTATTAAAAAAATGTTAACTTTATTCTGTCAGTGGTTAGTGGGCTACTGTCTTCTTTCACATTGAACAGGCTCGGACGTGGCCCTTAAATAAAACCTGTTTTCTCTTAAAAGCACTTAAAACCATTGTTAGATGTTATCAAAATGGGCAAAAAAAAAGTTGTATACATTTAAGTGCGTTCGCCTTCCTGGCGCTGTCGTTGAGAAGGCAATCGGATAGTGTCGCGGTTAGTTGTTAAAACAGAAAATGCACTATTGATATTGAGTTTACACTGAAAGTGTCTTTTGACAAAACGTTTTAAGTGTTTACCGGAACTGTACCAAACATTTAAGTCTTAATACCATGCATTTTTCCTTAAAAGCTCCTTCAGATATCTTTACTCAATAAATAGTTTTAGAATTAAAGAGCCAATGTATTGTGCTTGACAGCAATTAGGCAGAGTTTAGCTGCACGCTTTTCGAAAGAGTCTGGCAGATGCTTCGTAAAAAATAAATTTAACGTTTTTGTAAAATATCCCACAACAGCATAGTGGAAAAAGACTTGAAAACGCACTATCTTTTCAAATTGGGTTGGTTTTTATTATTCATTTATTGAATTATATATTGACTTAATTTTGAATTTGAAAGCATTCACAGATGACATTTTGTAATGCAACTAAATACGACATACTATTTTTTGCTCACACAAAAAAATTGGCCTTTAAAAGCAGTGCTAATCATTCTTAGAATAACAATAATTACATGACGTAATTATGTGGCTATCGCCAATAAAAATTTAAAAGGGGATAAACTCCAACTGCGAGAAAATAAATTGTGTAAAAACATTAGGACTGTTTGTTTTCTTGGTATCATTTCAAAAAGCAGTATGTCAAAATTTTAATTGTCACTAGTCTGACGTTAATTCGGTAATATGATTGTCTATTTTTGATATCAGAAAAAAATGCGTGAGTTTTGTTCTTTTAGTTGTTAGATAGAAGAATCAAATATAAGTATGTAATTATATTTGTTTCCGTTAGCCACTCTTATTGGATTTTCCAACCTCAATGGTTTGAATAATCTAATATCAAATAAGTAAACTTTTACGCCAAAAGGTAAAACATCTAAAAATATTCTCGCTACAACAGTTTGACTAAGATCTTGGTAAAATTAAAAAAAAGCTAAGTCATTAATCTTAGAGAACTTTTATCAGGATCAACAATACACGCTTGAGCTTAAAATACTGATAACCTTCTATCAAAGAGATAAACTGTTTCTAAGCCGAGGCTTTGAAGGCTAATGTTGATATTCATTGTTAGAGCATTTTTAATCTAAGTTGAATAATCGCGCGCGCGGTGAAAGACGTTCATTAAACGCTCTTGGGGTGGCAACTAGGTGAAGCTCGGCTCAAAAGTAATTAGTAGAACTTTGGTTCTCTCAGAACAAGAGTAAAACATCAGAGCTAATTAGTTCTAGATATCGAAGTCTATAAAATGGAAGAAGATCTCTGTGAGTATGAATTTATTCTATTATTTTCACTCCTCTGGTATAGGTTTTTAACTCATTTGACGGTTTTTTCATATTGGTGTTTACATTTGATTATTATTCAGTTTATAATGCAAGGACTGATTAAGAAAATGCATAACCTTTGGCGTCGATTTTCAAAGCTATACAATATGCTCTCCCATACGAAAAATGTTACGTGATCGTATACAAAGGTTTAAAAATCACTAACTGTATTTAGAGGAAAATCTTGGCTTGAGCTTAGTATGTGATAGTTCTGATGACCTTCATACTAGTTTTCAACGACAAACACTTTTTTGTGTTTTTAAAACTAAATGATATTTTCATTAGAATTAGAGTTCAGAGGTAGGTTATACTCTACGAACCATTGAGTTGCAACTTCATGCCATTTTAACAACCTTTGATGGCTAATTTTAGCTTCTGCATAACAGCTGATTATGAAAAGAAAATACGGCTTATCACCTTGCAAATGCAGCTTGAGACAAGCAAAAAGGAGCGAGGCCGTTTAAAACTGATAAGAGTTGATTGGAGAATACCAACGCCTGATAGCTTCCTGATAAAAAGAGCGTAAATTGAGACACTTTATGACCTAACTCATTCGCTGAAAAACATTTACAGTTCCTCTTTAATTGCATTTCGAAATACAGCCGTAAACCTGCTATTAAACTATTGATTTAACTGTTTTTCACAGATTACAAAGGCCACTTTTACTTTTTATATAACAAATATAAAAACAATTAGTTTCTGAGCGCAAAGACTTAAAAGTACGAACTTCAAGATTTTTTCATATCTGAACAGATGGCGTTTGACATTAAAAGGAAACGGAGATCAGAATCAGTGGCATTTTAAAATTCACTAATTTCAAAACTACACGTAGTAGGTTATCATTCATAAAGCATACATTAGGTTATTCCTTTTTCTAAACTTTTAATAATTACGGATTGCTCATGATAATTATTTTTATGTGGCATAACAAACGTTTCATCCTGCTGACGAACAGTAACTGTCTTGCTACTTTTTTCAGCAGCATAATATCTGTAGAACTTTATGCCTGTTCGGACTTCTATTTTTTTCCCGAACCGTAATGACATTAACAAATTAGTTCTATGTCTTGGCATTTTGATTTCTGCCATACTTATAAAGAAATTTCAATTTTAACCAAAAGAAATTAAAAATATGCATGACGACACATCGGCTGATGATTTTTTCACTTCCTCACTTGCTGAACATTAGAATATATAGGTTAGTCGTTGTTTTATATTTTTATAAATATTTATTAAATTTTGAAACTCGAATATTGCGTTTCTAGCGTTCTGATTGGTTCACTCAATCTCGGTTATCAGCTCATATACCAAATGACCATATATGGCAACTACCTGTCAAAGTTTGCCAAGCTAAAAAATGTCAGATTAAAATTTTGTTGTCATTTTCAAGTATAGAAGGACTTGGAAATTTGATAAAACAATTATTCCATTCGCGCTTGTTGGATATGATTATGAGACGATTATAGCCAACTTGGCGCTTCGCACCTCGGCTAGTTACTATATCTCATATCCAACGCGCGCTCTTGGAATAATTGTTAAGTATAATTAGGTTTCATACTTGATGTTTCATTTCCTATTGCTGCTACTGCAACCGGACGTTTGCTAAACTTTCTGGTTTATTAGCAACTTTCAATAGCGAGAAGGCAAGGTTATTAAACCAATTGTTTTACTTTTAAAAAGCTTCAAAGAATTAGGAATTTCAAAAACTAACGCAGATTTTTGTATTTACACCTAGTTTAACTAGTTTTTATGACTTGGGATGCATAACAATGATATATCAATGCATCTTATTCAAAGTTAATTTATTTAATTCTTGAGCTATTGATGTTATATTTAATCTACGCTTAGTTGTTTTAAAAGTTAATTTCGCTAGGGCATATTTTGTTGGAAGTGTCGAGGATTTCCTGTGACTGTGTCGATTGAGTGTCAATTCACTTCTTATAATTATATATATTAAAACCAGACAGCTATTTTGCAATCTTGGTGAAGATATATTTTTTCAAGTTGGTTGAAAGAAAATGAATCGCTATATATTATTTCTAATGTTATATCTTATCATTCTAACACTATCAACTAGCAGTGTTCCCCCGAGTGGTAGTTGGAGAAGGCGAAGAACTCGTTCAAACAAAAAGGTTTCTTATAATTTGAATATGTTTGATTCACCTTCGTATATAACTCTTTGATGTAATATTTCTCGTTGAAAATTAGTTGTTATAGACTCATATTTCTAAACTTCGATTTGATCATTTAACAAATCAAAAAGAGAGCCTCTTGAAAATCACACTCGCCAAATCAGCAAATAAGTAACGTTCTCATTATCACACTTCTTTTGTTTGATTACAAAGAAATTGGAAAATCCTGAAAAGAATTAGAATTACATGGCTAACCTGGAGCTCATAAGTACCGCAACTTCCATAATAGACCTATATTACGGCGTTTTCACGGACTGGTTTATTTCTAGATCGCTATTCGCGGAATGTTTCACTAAACATTCCGATCCCGGACGATCAGATATAGTTCATATAAACTTAAAGGGACGTCATTGATTAAGTATGGACGCATATGATTTATCTCAATTCACGAGAACTGAACTAAAAATAAGTCGGTTTGTGAAAACAGTGACACTTACTACATACTACTAGAACATGGAAGTTGCTCGCTCCCCGCGTAAAAAATGTACTCCACTTAATAAGCTTAGTTTGTCAATTCTAAATATTCTTTTATAACACTTCTCATCATTTTTTTTATGTGGATTACAGGTAAAAATAGCTCAAAGGAAACAAAGGAAAGTTTGTTTCAAATTGGGGACAAAGGAAGAAGAAGCAACTGGATGTGAAAACATGTTCCATCAACCGCATTTATCTAGTAAAAAATGATATTAACTGAAACAGATTGAACACCATAGCAATACAATCAAAGATACTATATATCTCCGAGAAAAAAAGAATTAAAGTATAAATTAGATTTATTGTACGTCCATTTCTTTGTTTCTTTGTTTGTTTGTTTGTTTGTTTGTTTGTTTCTTTCTTTTTTTTATTCTTTTATTCTTTCATTCTTTCTTTTTTTTTCTTTCTTTCTTTCTTTCTTTCTTTCTTTCTTTCTTTCTTTCTTTCTTTCTTTCTTTCTTTCTTACTTTCTTTCTTTC
>JAOTRI020042205.1:0-17837 GCA_028564885.2 Zoanthus sanctaehelenae | reverse complement strand
AAAACAAGAACATTTTGCTACTTCAGAAACGCGGATATTTATTTAATGAAAGTTGTGTTCTAGCGGCGGGCTCTAATGTATTAGAGCTCGCCAAAATGCCCGTTAGAGCCCGGATAATACGCCACAATGCTCGCCAAGTTAATATAATAAGAATCTTACTTTTTATCAGAGAAAATAAAGAATATTCTACCGTTATATCATAAATCCCGCAGGAGATGTTACAACATTCTCGTCTCTCTCCCAACATCACGCCTGCTCTAGCTATTTCGCCGTTAAAGTCATAGACAGTTGTGCTCTAATGCTTAATTATATTTAAATAAATTTGTAATTCAGTTGACCTACAATAAACTACCTACATTTCTATCAACCTACCTAACTTGGTCGTGTGTAATATGACTCAACGTCTGCTCTACTGAACGCGATAAGCAAATTGTTTGCCGATAACGAGTTTGCATGTTCAATTCCATGCTATCAAAGCCAGCAAAGAGAATTGTATGATATTTATTTCACTGCGATTGCAGAATTTTAATTCACTTGAAATAAAAATGTTATTTTTCCTTAAATGGAGTTTTCGAGCGGTTTCTGAAACTCATTCGACCACTTGCGCTCTATATTGAAACCAATACAATCGATGCCAAATGTAGTTGACACATTGATGAAGAATAACTAAACTATGACCAGTTTAAAAATAATGGCAATATAAATATCCCCACTTCCACTTAAACACCAATGTTGACATTCAACGGTTGCTATATGGTTGTGAGTTAGCGGCTAGGGGGATTCCCGAACAATCATTTAACAATGCGTGGGGGGGAGGGGGGGTTAGTTGTGCACTAAATGTACCCCATTGGTAATATGATAAGAAGTGTGCATATTCTGTTTTGTGACGAACTATTTTGAATTTAAACACAATTTTCGGCCTTATATATGTCGGCAAATAAATTATACCTTGGAAATATTGCCTATTGATATGACCGTATTTTCCTATATATAGTTACAACACCAGCTTTAAATGATATATAGCTACCATTAAATGTAGCCGTTTGCCACCAGCGAGGTCTTTGGTCTTTCAAATTTGTATGAATATTAAAATTGCGTTATTGATAGACGAGTCACTTTCTTGAATATTCGTTCTATACTAATGATTAAAATTTTCTTCCAAATGCAACTTTGCTTATTTTTTCTGAATGCCTGAATTGGCCATTTATTTTGCCGCAATAAACAGCAAAAGGTGTATTAGTGCAACTTAAACAGCAAAATGAAAAAAGCTAAACGAGTGGATTTATTCAAGTATTAAAAATTCTTGCTCTGATAATTTTAAAATACCAAAACATTTTTATCACTATAAGAAAATATTACATTGACATCAAAAAGGTTCGGACATATTTAATTTCGAACAAAAAGTTAATCGGAATATTAATTTAAGCTTCCCAAATTTTTTACCATCAAAAATGTTTTCAATTTATATTTTGATTATTTTATATTATATGATTTGTTTTGATTTCTTAAAACTTAAGTTCTTTTCTGCAATTTTGATTTACAATACATTAAATGGCAGATTTTTTGCTTTCTCTGGATCATCTGGTTCTTTAAAATATGCAATCTGAAGTACAACCTGAAAAGTATATAGTACTATAACTCTAGGACGAACCTGGTTTGAAAGTAAGGATGTTGTGTTTGTGGTTGGGTCTACAATCATCCACGTTACCAGTACAGCGGAGTCCACCAAAAGTAGAATAGCAATAACACAAAACAAATGGCGATCTTGTATGGCCTTCATTTAAAGTTTAAGATTAACCCAATCAGTCCCAATAAATGATCAAAACTTAACTTCTAATTACGTTACACATACAAAATAAAACATTTGGTAATAAAAAACTTAGATTTGATCAAATAAAGTAAACTAGAGAAGATTAAAAGTAAAACTATCTCAAACTTGTTCAAGTTAGTTAGGAAAACAATCAAGACTGAAAGAGTTAATTTGGGTAAAAGTTTGTTGTAGTGTTAACGTTTAGAGTACACAAAATCGACAATTGCTAGTGGTTTAAATATAAAACATGATCTACACATTTACTGATTTAAAAACAAATTACAAAAATAAGCAATCGATGCATTTTTTGCGAACAGTAATCGGAAGTCGTTTAAGTGGAGCTGTACCAATATACATTGACAAACCTGTATGAACATTCTCTAAAATAAATTGATTTTGATTCTCTGTTCTATAATCTAGCAAATCGTAGTTCATATACTTTCTATATGAAGAAAACAAATGGGAACAAGGCACAGCCGTCCTGACAGCAAATTCCAAAAACAAACGACGAAGAATGGGAGGTCAGGAAATCATAATTTACGTACATCAAGGAGCTAGTAGTCAAACTACTTTTCATCTGAGAGGCAATGTTGCACCCTTTATCAAACAGTTTGTAAATAGTGCAAAATTTCAAACAGTGCTCTAGATAATATTTTTACATAATTTTTGAATCCTGTCCTAGATTGAATACTGAGAAATGGAAAACCAGGGCAAAAGCACCTAATCATTTACTTTACGAATGGACATAATTTCCACCCATTGAACCCAACATCATCCTCATCCCTTTCGGAGTACTTGCTTAAAAATTCATGTTAAAAACCTTTAATTTTCATCAGAATTCACTACAGATTACACATTGCGCTCACCATCTTTCGATTCAATCCCAGGTTTCGTCTTGTCAAGCGGTGAACCCGCCACGTTTTTGAGAACATCGCCCCGAAGGTCAGTGTGAAGGCAAGGCTCACAAGTATTGGACGAAACTAGAATAATAATAGCAGATATAATAAAATTAATGTTAATTTTAAAAATATAGTTTGAATAATAAAACTGATTTTATTCCTAAAGTCAGTCTCACTATGTAAATTAAATTTTTCGACTCACAGACCCTACAAATGTAACAGTTTTCCTTGTTACACTATTTTTATAAGTACGCCAAGGCTCAAATTGGCAAAAATATAAATAAATAAATAAATAAATGGTTTATTAAGAACATAAAATTGCACAAAACGTGAAATACTCTATATTTTACAAATGTCAATAAAGGTTATATTCTTTACATCTTAAAGATAACCGGGGACTGGGCCGGCTTGCAATACTGTGATAAAACTTAAAAAGAAATAAATACAGAATAATTATAAAAAGATACCTTCTAAAAATTTAAAAATAATTAAATATAGAATAATAATAATAATAATAATAATAATAATAATAATAATAATAATAATAACAAGATACCTTCTAAACTTGATTTATGTAACTTGTAATTGAAAAGAAAAAACTACGTTTAAAAAGCTCTGTCTTACACTTAAAACCAGAAAGCTTATTATTGTCGCGCAAGAGCCGGTCATGCGCACGAACTCTAGTCTGGGGGATGAGATAGGCCAGCTTACCGTCCCCTCTTTGAATCTTCTTAAATACTTTGCCACATAGGCGTTGCCGATTATCGTCCAGACGGGGACAACCTGTTGCTTTCAGGGCTTCGCTATAGCTAAGATGAGGGTAGATGGTTCTGAGAGCCCTCTTTTGTATCCGCTCGATCTTGTCGCTCAAGTAGCAGGGTAAACTTGTGTGCCAGACAGAACAGCAATACTCCAAGATTGAGCGGATCAAAGCAACATGAATAGACACCAACTCATCTGATGCGAGACCACTCCGCCGTAAAATACGCAGTATGTACAGCCTTTTTGCTGCTTTTTTCGTGATTTCTTCCACGTGATCTGACCATTTTAATTTGCAGTTTATATGGACCCCCAGAAGCTTGTGATTGTTAACAACTTCTAGGGGGTTGCCACCAATGGTAAGCGGGGATAAAATGGGTGGTTCGCGAAAGTAGCATACTCTTAACTCTTTGCACTTTTTGGGATTTAATCTCATATGGTTGGCATCTGCCCACGAGGCAATGTAGTCAAGATCTGACTGTATTAAGGAATCGTTGTGCCTTGGAATGATCTCGGAGATGGTCACATCGTCCACGTACTTCCAGTGGTTGCACGTTGGCGGAATAAGATCATTAACCATGACAAGAAAGAGTATGGGACCTAGTTTTGTCCCTTGAGGAACTCCAGCGTTGACATTGGCCCACTCAGAAACAGATTCCCCTAGTTTTACTCGTTGTTTACGGTCAGATAAAAAACTAGAAATCCATGGGAGGATAGATCGGCGGACGCCCAGGTCGATAAGCTTCAAGAGTAGGGTATTGAGGTTGATACGATCAAAAGCCTTACTAAAGTCTAGGAAACAGATGCGCAGGTGATGGCCAGGGGTGTCAAGTTTCCCCAACCAGTGGTGCAACATATCCAAGAGGCAATGATTTGTTGATGTGCCCTTCAGACAACCAAACTGGTTGGGGTCAATATTGGCCCTGATATCCTGCAGTAACCACTCAACGACAAATTCCTCAAGGACTTTAGCAAGGCAAGGAGTCAATGAGATTGGACGAAAATCACTTTCTTGAGTTGGAGGAGACTCTTTAGGGATAGGCGAAATATCTGCTTCTTTCCAGATAGAAGGGGCGCGACTAGAGGATAGAGAATGGTTGAAAATCTCAGTAACTGGGTCGGCTAGCTCATATGCAAACTCCTTGAAAACACGGGGTGGGATGTTGTCAAGTCCCATAGCTTTAAAGGGTTTAACAGCGAGTAGTTTTTTGCATACTTGAAACTTGCATATCATTGTGTGCTTAAGATATAAAATTTAAAAACTGAAGTACCACTGGTGAATGAAGAATTTTTGGCGGAGATAATATAACGCCATACGCATAGGCTATTGCCTCGTAGTTAGCCAGTGAGAAGTTGTTACTATATTAGTAACAATCTAAACACTGTCGTTTCTTTCTTTTTATTGGTTAATTAATTTAGTACCCAGTTCTCCTTATTTCTTTTATAAGGACCAATTGTTTAAAATTAATGTCACTTTTGAAAATGTTTGTAGAGTAGCAAACGAAACGTCAAGTTATAAAATGCATACAAAAATGTTTATATCCGCTATCTGTGTTCTGTTTTTGATAAAAGGTTGGAGTAAACTTTATCTTTTTTTTGATTGGTTCAAAAATCTGCGTCCTCTACACAAAGTAATTAAGCTTTTCCTTCTTGTAAGAATTGAGAGCTGTCTTGTCCGGCTATCGTGGGCCGCGGCTGTGCTTGCGAGAACTACTTATCAACACAGCTGTCCACTGATTAAAAGTCTTTAAAAAAACCCTAATATTTCTCGAGATTATATCTAGTTTTCCATGATCAGAGGTATTTATATTTAGTCTGGTAGCATATGTAAATTCCGTGGGTTTTTCGTCAAGAAAACAAGTCACCAATCTGTATATGTAAAGGGAGCAATTTTGTAACTCGCACCGACGGTCTACTTGCTAAGCAAGTTCTTTAAGGGATGTGTAATCTTAGCGTAGAAACGAAGCTGAATAGTACCATCAACTGGCTTGGTATCAAATGGTAATATTCCAAATTCTAGTACATGTGTAGCTAGCGCATAGAGTAAGAAAGGGAAGGGATTGGGAGAAGGCAGGGATTTATGGGGGCCTCGCGATCCCCGCGCGACCTTGCCGTCACTTAATGCTGGGAATTGAATTCTTTGCATGTTTTTTGGGTTTTTTGAATTCACACTTATTGCTCTTTGCTTCTGAAAAAAAGCTAAACAGCGCTAATATTTTCCAAGGACTAACAGGGCCTGGGGACTATGGTAAAAGTTTCTTGCAAGTAATTTTAGAAACCTCTTTTTTGAATCTTCTTCTTTACATATTTTTAGAGTTATTTGAGACCCAAACTTGTTTGCTTCAAACTTTCAAAAACAATAATTTGAAAAACAGGGATGTTGTAAATCCGTCTATAGACGGATTTCCGTTATTATTCCCCTCCCGCCCCACAAAAATCCGTCTTATTTATTTTTTCACAATATTATATAATTTAGATTATAAGTCATAAAATTTGTGTTGTTCCATTATTGATGGTTATTTTCACTTCACTGAAATACATTTGCCTGAGTCATCTAGAAAGAACATTTATAATTAAAATTTGTAGATTTTAGTAAAATCTGCAAGGGTTAATTGTTAATTTTCTGGACATCTGAGAGGTGTTTTGAGGTAACTTTATTGATGAAAAACGTCTGAGCTCCAGGGGACCCCGCCGGGGTTCGCCCCCTGGACCTTAGGCTGTCCTCGGTCCCCTCGCCCAATTTCCTTCCCTTTCAAAATTAGCCAATCACATGCCTGGAAAAAAAGAACTAATCGGCGCCGACATTGTGAGATCGCTGCTTTCTGCGCACAAGGTCCCCGCGAGTTCGAGAATTGGATCAGTTTGAATCAGTTTGTGTGACGTTCTTCTCCACCAAAGGAAATTCAAATTTCCATCCTTTCGGAGAATATTTTTTGTTTGTCGTTGAGTCTGATATTTCATCGCAATTCTTGCGTGTTTCAGTATTCTGAATGAGATGGTATAACTAGGAATCCCACGTATAAAGACGTACAGAGTATGGTTGGCTGATTGTACTTAATATTCAATTTTAGTCATCGTTCAGTCATTCAACTTGTTAGTCAAGCCTAAATATAGTTGAACGAGGTGTTGAATGATTGAGCATTGGCTAAAACTGAATATTGCTATAGTCGAAACATATTAACTCAGCAGGTAACTTTGATATGCTTATAGTACTTATACTTTACTAATACACTGCCGCCTGGTTAGCCTAGTTGGTAAGGCGCCAGTCTATTGTGCGGGAGGTCTTGGGTTCGATTCCGACACTCAGGGTCTTAAAATAATTGAGGTAAAAATGCTGTCTTTGCTCCAACATATCAGTGCAAATGGGACTTTCGCGTCTTCTCGGATAAGGAGAAAAGGACGTTAAACCATAGACCCCGAGTCCTATTACCTCTACTCCTTGGAACCTTACAAAGTTCCTAAATGTTCATAAGACTAAGACTACTTAAAAAAAATACCGACAAGAAACTTAAGTAAGGACGCAGGTATGGATTTTAAAACTCAGTATTACTCCGCATACATCTTAACTCCGTTCATCTTTATGAGACCTTACATGAAGTAAATGAAAGTTAACTGAACATCTGTCACGAATTACGGTCCTAGTAAAGTTATTAATCGCCGGTTATTAATAATAGGCGCTTCTAATATAAATAACTATAAAACGACTAAAACTAATAGGCGAAACTATATGTGAACTTGATGCGACATTGTCTCATTGCTCGGAGTGCGTATTTTCAGTTATTGTCTAATTAACATTTCACTATTTAGTAATGAGCTTTTTGCGGATAATCATTTATTCTTCATAAGTCCTGCTTCTTAATATATTCTTCATTATAGAATACTCTTTTTGGAGATTGGCTGAAAAGTTAAAAAATTTCGTCAACTGTTTTTTGTTAATATAAGTCATCTACATAAACAAACGTCAAAAATTAAGTGTTCAAAGACTCTCAATGGCAAATGCAAAGGATTCTGCACTTGTACTTTAGTTGTAGCCCAGCTGTCACTGGCGTCTAGTTCTTTTAAAGCATACACTCCTTTTTTTATAAGAAGGTCGAATTTTTCGACTAAGGCTGAATGTTCTTAATTATTTTCGGTATATCAGTCAGCCTCAAATGTTCTTAAACATGTTCTTAAAATATCTTTGCTGATTTTAGACGATACTTAAATAATACATGTACCGTATGACTACTCAATAACAATAATATAAATAATACATGTACCGTATGACTACTCAATAACAATAATATAAATAATACATGTACCGTATGACTACTCAATAATACTAATATAAATAATACATGTACCATATGACGTATGAATAATTCTCATAAATTGTGTTATTTGTGAGATAAAACTGTACTGACTTTCTTGCCCGTTCGTCTCAAGATCTATATACTTGAGAACTACAATTTGTTAAATGAAAAATTTTTGATGTAAGATTGTTATCTGCAAATAACACTGTGTATGAATTATTTCATCAAAAATAAATAGTTAGTTCTCCTTTTCTCATGAGCCTCAGTACTTGTTAAATTTTCAGCCTCACTGTTCTTATAAAAAAAGGTTCTTATAAAAAAAAAGAGTATAGTTTTGAGTTTGATGAAGGCAAGCACATTTCAGACTCTCGCAGATATACTTTTAATAAATCTAAGTTTTTCAAAATGTAAACTTGTTCTTTAAATAATATTTTTCAATAAAAGTAATAACAACAGTCAAGAGAGCGCTGCGCTGTGGACAGACTTCTGCCATTTTATACTGACTTTACATCAACAAGCTGATTGGTTCTAGCGGTCACATGGGTTTCAGGTAAAATAATGGCGGACAAGTGGAGTCGGCGTAAGGGAAAAAATACAATGGCACATTGGAGAAAATCGTATGATTTTAGTTTATCATTTGATGAAAATGAACTTGATAGTAGCGACGAAAGTGAAAGCGATGAAAATGTTGAAGCTACGAAGCTTTATCATAGAAGAAAATCTACTGCAATCGCTGTCAGAGCTCGAGTAAGTGAAATCTTCCGAAAATTTTGGTGTGTTGATTTATAAACAAGACCATCCTTGTGTCAAGATGTTATATATTTTGTATGATTGCAATTATTGCGTATCTTTCGTTTAATTAGCTCTTACGTAGGTGACATTATACACCTATGGCACTGAATTTCTACCTACGATCGTGTTCTATGTCAATGTTAATAAATATGTTTGGGATTTGTGCACAACCCTCGTGTCACAGTTAACACGAGCGAACAGAAAAAGTCTTTGAAATATCATCTTTAGGAACGTAGAATACTTTCATTTGTATTTAACCGAAAATATATTAGACTGAATGTAGAAAAAGTTATATTATTAACTTAAAATATGTTCTTGTCTTTTTGTGCACATTGCCCTCAAACAAATGTCTAAGGGGTAATGTAATGATTTTTTGGATTTTGAAAATACTAGAGTTTTATTATCACGTCTTCCATTTTTTCTTTCAAAATCATTTCTTTTACTGTTTAAGCACGTGTATTTGATTTTGCTAGCTTCATCTAGGAGCAGCGATCGATGTGTCTTGCGGTTATTATTAATAGATCTAGTCAAGTAGAGTGGTGTTTTTTGTGTTACCTGAAGATTTGCTTAAATGCCATTGTCGCGTGTACATTTACCTTGACAACTTGAAATAACTTTGAATAGGAAACAAAAAAAAACAATCACCAAAAGGATGAAGTGAATCAAACGAATCTGTAGTAGAAAGCTTTTATGGAGGAAAAATGAAACAAAAAATCACCTGTAATTGATTGCCCAGACCGTTTATTGTAGTCGCAAAACTAACAGGAATTTGCATCACGTCCTATTGAATTGGGAAACCCAAACTATTCTATTATTGTTCAACGGGACAAGAAATCTTCCTTGAATACATTAATATATCTAGGGCTAAATTGTTGTAAGCGCGAATGTGTTTTGTTCAGCTTTTAACGACTTTTATCATGCAGTTCTTGTAAGAATGGATTTAGCTTTCCTTCCAAAGCAAACCAAAACAGAGGTGCTGTGTTATTTCCTAAAACTGAAATCGGGAGTTATTCAAAAGATATAGTATGATTGTATGTTTATTTACAGTAAAATCATTTTATAAGGGTCAGTTTTGTTTTCTTTTTTAGTATTGTATCAAGGAAGGATTTTTGATGAAACAGAGCGGTTCGTTTCAGGTAAGTAAAAATCTTACGGGTTTAGGTTTGTTGAACTCTATGTAAACGAAGAAGTTTTTACTTAGATAAATACAAATGAAAATTTCCCCCTTGGCACTGATCACAAACATAAGCGTTTACAAAACTCCGCGCTTTTTTCTTTAGGAAATGCACCAGGTTCATTTTCGAGACTTTCCGTGCTTTTTTTGGAATGTAATTTCAATCATTGTTTCGATATTTCGGAAAGAATTTTCCGTTTCCTTTCTGAATAAATTGGACAATCCTCATGCGGCGCTCGTTTTGTGTCAATCATTTTCTCGCAGTCAAAATTAATTCTTAAAGGAGAATTTCTTCTTTAAAATAGAAAATACTATTTTTTTCGCAAAAGAAAGAGATCTAAAGTTAGGGTTACATGTAATTCTTGTCATAAGCGTCCTTTATTTTAGGTAAATTTGCGATAATAATGTCTGAAAAGTGAATAATATACGTTTCTTCACGCTAATTACATTTCATTTCAGTTAGGATATGTAACAAGTTCCATATAATAAATTTGATCAAGAATTTCTCAAGATTACAATATTTTTGCATCCGCTTTTATACATAGTTCTGTGAGTATATTTCGCGTTGGTAAGTAAGTGGAAAAACTGTAACTTTCCCGTTAGTTGAAAATGAAATGCAAATATGCGGATACATAAAAGTGATTTACATTCAAAACAATGTCAATAGACAGTAAGACAGCATATTGAGTAGTTTGCATGTCGAGAAAGTCAGTTTCCTTGGAAAAGTTGTTATCGACTTGTCAAAATTCAAAAAGGAGTTTAATCTTTCTGTATAAACGTTAATCAATTATTTTTTTGCTTGTTCCTTGGGGAATTGTTTTGTGTGTCTACACATTAACTATGGTCTACAGTTGCAAAAATGACTGACTTGTAACAATCTTTAAACTTTTAATAATTGATTATTTGGGTTACACTGGTGCCTGCAGAACCAAAGTTTTCTTTTAATTTTCAGGCCATCATTTTTACTTACAAAACAATAGAGCTTTGACCTAAAAGTTTTGCCAACCATTTTCTTTCTCACAGTTTCTAAGCTAAGTTTGCACCAATGCGACTCAGGTTTAAGTTTTCCTCCATTTTTTATTAAACTTAATTTAAACCAAAACAGAGCTCTACATAAGAATGGTTTAGCTATTTGTATAAGTTTTAAGAATCTTAAAAATGAATGTAAAATAATTTTTTTTTTGAAATGTAAAGTCATTAATTTGTGTAATAATCTATTTTTAAAAACTGGTTATGATTTTAAAATGATGGGCTCAGTTAAAGGCAGGATTATGTTGTTCAGTCTCAATCTTTACAAATAAATACATTCCTAAAAAAATATCACAGAAATATTAAGTTTTCAAAAAGTAGATCATGTTTTTTAATTCATTAATATTTTGTTTTTTAGTAATTTTTGTAAAATGTTACTCTTGACAAAAATATTAATTTGTATAAGTGAAAGTTGATGTGTATACTTCCTCACCTTGGCATAGAAAATGATTGTCAGAAAACTGTATCTGTCCAGCAGACTAAACTTAGTAAGAAAAATTTAGTTTTTTTGAATTTCATTTTTCAAAAGAGAGTCAGTTGGTCTGGTTTTACAGAGGGTTCCCTATACTTTTCTCGTGACGCGTGAATGGGCATTTTTTGTATTGAGTGAAACGTGAATGACGATTTATTATCTACGTGATTTGTGAATCTATACTTTTCTGTCCTCATGAAACTGGTTTTCCATTTTTTCGTGGTCCAAAAATGCACTTACTTTTGCGTGAATTGTGACCAAACGGAACTTGCTTTTTTCTGTGAATATGAAGCTGTTCTTCAAATTTTTCGTGACGCGTGAAATGTCCAATTCTTTTTACGTGAAACAGTTTTTGGAAGAGGTATAGAGGACCCTCTTTACAAAACAGACTCCCGTAAATACAAATAGGATAACTTACAGTGTATGGACAAAATGACTTAATTACAGCGCTCTATCATCAATGGTTGATTTTTTAACTTAACTATTGACTGCACAGCACATGTTGGTAATTTATTCCTGTACATTTGTTCTTTTAAAACTAAAATATAAATGTACCATTAAATCAAGAACATTTGCTTTGAACTTTTGTATGTTGTAAGAGCTTAATGAAATAAGCATTTATTGAAAAAAATAGAATTACCTTGAGTTGATTAATTGTGTTCAGCATTAGAATAACTTTACACATGGGGCAAACAGGCTTTTGAGTTTTTAGATTTGTTTGCCAGCGCCTAATAATAACTTGAAAATATTACATCCAGACTGGCGACCACAAGTGAAAAGTTAGTCGCCAGTGGACCAAATCAGCATGCGTTGGCAATTCCATTGGTCACAATGTGAAGCCCTGTCACTTTCAGTCTTTGTTGTGACTAGTCTTTACTTTGTATGAGAATAAAAGCAGATTGTAGGCAAGGATATTTCACGAAAGTGATAGTTTTCCTGGTTTTAAATTGGTGGTTTTAGTTTTAGTTTGGGATTGAAGGAAACAGTGGTTCAGATGGCAAAAGCAAATAGAGACGGTATGGGCATGTGTTAAGAAGGGATGATTGGTATGTTTTGAGAAAAGCATTGGAGTTTGAAGTGAAGGGGAAGAGGAAGCGAGGACGGCCGAGGAAGACATGGAAATGCAAGTGGAGAAGGAGCTAAATCAAGAGTGTTGGCTTGAAGAGGATGCAATGAATCGAGCAAGATGTAGTTGGAGAGATTGCTACCAGAGTGGGGTAAATCCGGCCACCCCCATTTACTCGAATCAAAATTGGATTGATTGATTGGTGGAAAAATGGTGGAACCATCTGATGGCAATATGAACAGAATCAGGTGTTTAAATGTTGTAAAAAAATACAATAATGGCTATTGCAAAAACTTAACGCAACAGAAGAGTGGTGTGCAGATAATTATTTATAAAATTAATGTATGGAATAACTAATCTAAGATATTAATCAGCTTTTCCAAAAATACTGAATTTATTACCTAATACTTTTTATACTCTCATTTATAAACAATTTGGCTCACATGATAAAAGTTTACTGAACTGAAAAGTGGTCAATGACAGTTTCCATATAAATCTATCAATACCCGTTTTCATCACAGAAATCTCCAGGCCTGGGATTGTAAAAATATATTTTCAGAAAAAATGCCTTCTGTTTTCTGATCATGATTAAGATTCTTTTGCAAATAGTTGACTAAAGTTTCTTTACTTTAATTGTTTGTTTGGCACTCCCTATAAATTTTGCATTATTCACCAGTTTATTATAATTACTTCTAGTTACTTTCTGTACGTTAAAGTTATATTAACTACTTTTCTGTCATCTTTGATTGATTGTTTTGTGTTTGAAGAATTCAAATATAAGTAGATTTGAATTGATTTGCATTTTATTTTCTAATGGATATCAGTTACTTCAATCAAATTCAATACGTTTGACTTAAAATTGATAACAAGAACATTCTAATTTTATCATTTTCTTGTAGGGTAATAGTTAGTTTTGGAATGTTTAGTAAGGTGCCTTATGCAACACCTTTTTTAAGAAGGTATGTGTAGGGGAGTGGGTTCAAGGCCTTATTCAGACAAATCAATATTTAATAGAATGGGATTAAGCAGCTGTTGTTTTTTATATCATCATCACCATTATTATCATCACCCCAACCACCACCATTGTCATCATCATCAATCATTCTCATCATCATCATTCTCATCATCATCATTCTCATCATCATTATTCTCATCATCATCACCATTATCATCACCACTATCATCACCACTGTCATCATCATTGTCATCATCACCATCAATTATTGTTATCATCATCTCCATCATCATCATCATTGTCATCATCATCATTAGTTATTGCTATCATCATCCCCATCATCATCATCATTGACATCATCATCATCAATTATTGTTATCATTATCCCCATCATCATCATCATTGTCATCATCATCATCAATTATTGTTATCATTATCCCCATCATCATTGACATCATCACCATCAATTATTGTTATCATCATCACCATCATCATCATCATTGTCATCATCATCATCAATTATTTTTATTATCCCCATCATCATCATTGTCATCATCATCATTAATTATTGTTATCATCATCATCCCCATCATCATCATCATTGTCATAATCATCATTAATTAATGTTATCATCATCCCCATCATCATCATCATTGACATCATCATCATTGCCATCATCATTAATTATTGTTATCATCATCAACTCCATCATCATTGTCATCATCATCATTAATTATTGTTATCATCATCCTCATCATCATCATTGTCATCCCCATCATCATTGACATCATCATCATCATCAATTATTGTTATCATCATCCCCATCATCATCATCATCTTATTTATGATTTTCCCCTTTTTGAAGGATTACTGACTTTCCTTCTGTGATTGTTGCAATATTTCCACATCACTCAGTCATTTGCATCCTCAAAGTTCACTATAATTAACTTAATGACTCTTCTTCTGCATCATTCTTTTCCATTTCATATTCAGTCATCATCTTCGATGCCTGTTTCACTTAATTGATTTTCATAGTTGCCCTTTCATAACCCAGCCATATCAAACATCCAACATTACGTCATGTAGAATATGCAATTAAACAAGGTTTGTGATTGGACAAAATAAGGTTGCGGTAAGCTTTGTCTTTCTTTTGATTGGTTCAAAAATCTGTATCCTCTACACAAAGTAAAAACCCAAACTTTCTTGCTAAATAGTTTCAAATGCATTATCCTTTAGTCCTAATCTTTTTTGATTATCAAATATCTTACAAGTGTTTATTCTATCAGCCAACTGCAAACCAATAGTTTTTCTGCTCTTCTTCAACTAATCTTACCTTATCTCTTCTAATTGGATTTCTGCTTCAAACAGTATCTAGAGCAAATCTCGCACAAGCTTCACATACCATCTACCCTAATCCTCACTGCTGTGTAGTGGTTCATCACCAATAAACTGAACTTTTTTTGCCATTTTCTCCATGCAGCTTTTAGTCTAACTTACACTACTGCTCTCTCCACTCCTTCTCTACAATCAAGCACATCTCCCAAATAGGAAAACTGTTGTACTTCCTCCAACACTTCCGGGACATTTGCCATCTCTGTCGTTATCACCACTCTCACTCTTTTACACATCTTGGACATACAAAGCTGTGCACCCCTCACAAAATATGAGACCTTAGCATCATTTGTTACACCATATCTTTCATTCAATATAAAGCATGAGTTTGCTACTACCCTTTTCCCATAGCATCCACATACAGTGTAGCCATCTTCCCTACCAAATCCTTTCTCTAGCCATATTTCCTGTCACTATTGATTTTGTCTTTCCTATATTGTATCTATTTTCATTCGCTTTTGTATGTTGCTATTACTAATTCATTAGCATAAAGCAGCTCTCATGGGTTACCTCCCCTTGCTAGAATAGTAGCCTCCTCCATTACTTTGGTTAAGAATAGTGAGCTAAGAACTGATCACTGGTGTATGCCCACTCTTTTGTCAAAGGCCTCTGATTTTTCACTTTTGTTAATTGATTCTGTATAAAGAGATACATATGCCTGCAATGAGGAGTCTTTCTGGCACCTTTGTCTCCAATGTGCCTATTAAATTCAACCTTTCCTTGGCACTAAGTTTAATATGCCTTCTGCAGGTTTACAAGAACATATGTTACAGTTTCTTCTTCTTTTCACTGAATTTGCGATTGTCTCATTATTAATAATAATTACATCTGCTGTCAACCTTCCTGCGCAAAATTCAAACTGCTGTCCATGCTCATTTAGTTATTAATTTCCTCAACCTTTCCTCCACATTACATTTTTAAATTGTTTCAATTCATGTTTCAAAAGTCCAATTTCTCTGTAAATACCTTACTCCAAGGCATCTTTTGTTTTTCAGTTTGTTGAGAGTGAGCCACACTGTTTTTTGAGCAGGAAGTCCCTGTTCATTAAATATCACTTTAAATACTCTCCTGTTAATTCTTCTGTAATTATTATATTTGCTCTCTTTATCAAGTCTTTCTTTTATTTTCTTAATTTTGCCACTTTGTCAGCTTTCTCCTCCGAGAACTCTTTTACTTATCCAAACTCACTGTAATCTACAACTTATGCTTGATATTTTTTGTCCATTTTGATAGAGATGGAAAAAGAGGTATTTCAAGCTCAAGGAAGGGAAAAAACTTTTTTATGCAAAAGATAGCAGTGTAAGTACCTGTTAATTATGATGTTTTTGTATCTATAGCTATACTGAATGCTTACATAAGAACAGGGTTTCTCAAGATAATGCAGATGTACTGTGAATGGTTGTTATTTCTTTGTCATGATAACCTCACCATGGATAAAACTGCACTTTTTTAAATGGTAGGAAAAAAGCCACAAAACATCGAATCATGGGTGTGTCATCCTGTTGTTTTGTTTACCCTTCTAATTGGCTCTTACCTTATTGAGGAACATATTTTTTAACATCCAGAGTGCCTTTTAATATCTTTCAATTGAGGTTCAGAAAATAAGAAACTGAAATGGAAATTTGTGAAAGTGTTTATGATTTACTACATTGACGATCGCTTAGAAGCTGTGGATGATGAAGGTGTATGGGTCACATGTGTGGTTATTGATAAATATTACAGGAATTTTATGGTAACACTTCTTCCATGGCCACACACTCATGAGAATGATTAACGTAACAAGAATCTTGACGGTTGCATAAATTATTTAACTTAGTTCTACAAGCGGGGGTTGTTAAAAGAACACTTTTATCCATATTGAAGTAATAATGTAATGTTTCTTTGTTTTTAACCATGTTAGAGTAATCATTAATTGCTATTTAGTATAGTACATAATTATTGTGCTCCTTGACATTTTGACAGTAGCCATATTTGCATCCACATGCCTATAGATTAAGCAAATTCTTGAAAATGTAAAGTTCTTGTTTTTAAAATCCCAAAAATGCCAAATGAGGCATTTTTAGTAGTTTTCCTAAAAATAGGCAAATAAATACAATCTCATTAATATCCAGATTTTATTTCACTGTAAACCGTTTTTGTGTAACATTAAAATGATTTTTGGCTTAATGCTTTTGACTAATGTATTTTATGGGTAAACAGGATATAATGGAGCTGATTTTACCAACTGATGTGTCTAGTGTGAAAAGTATGAAAAGCTAAATTCTACATTGGCTTTAAAGACATAATTGGGATAATGTAGGGAGAAGCAAAAACTTGATCAAAAGTCACTTGCATTGTTTTAATTTGCAATAGACGCTTCAGTTGTAGAATTGCACACAATTTTGTTGTGCTGTTTATTTCAGCAGCATTATAGTTATGTCTGTTCAGATATTAGACTGCAAAACAGTCTCTTCCTTCGCTGGGAGATCGAGAAACATGGGAAACTTGGGAGAGGAAATGATTGGGCAAATGTGAGCGAAAAGGAATTGGGGCAAGTGGCTAAAGGGCCAATTCCTTTTTTACCCTGTTGATGCGTCCATTTCCTGTTGAAATATGAATTTCGGACACTTGTCCCGGGCAAGTAAATATGAAAAATCTACTTGCCCAGACCCCAAACCAACTTGCTTTTGAATTGTTTGAGTTCTACTTCATTAACTCCATCTGTTAAGTTTGAATACTGATAACTTTTCTCCGTAATATAATTACGCCGATATTAATTTTTTTGCCTTCCGGAATTCAAGGCAAATTTTGCTGATTAAAGAACAATACTTTCGCATAACGGTGTACTTTAAATTCGCTACAGTGTAAATCTGACAAAACACGGCGAAAATGACTTATACTAAACACTACTGTATTGCAAGTTTAGACCCTTGAAAAAAAACTACTTGTCCGTGGACAACTAAACAGCAAAATTTCACTTGTCGGGGTCCCCAACGTAACGAGTTGGGCAAGTCGGGCATACGATTTCCACGCCCCTGAAGAATATGACCCATCATCAAAAACACATGGTTGCTTGTAGTATGCCAGTCTTGAATATTAATTTTTTTAATGAAAAGTTTGTGTACAAATTCCTATTAAACACATGACGACTTCACGGCGGACAAAGTGTGTCATTGTGTTTTGAATAAAAACACCTCACAAAGTGAGGTAAATTAATG
>JAOTRI020042108.1:0-17842 GCA_028564885.2 Zoanthus sanctaehelenae | reverse complement strand
TATAAAGGATTTTGATTTTTCGTCATGTGCCACGTATTTTCGATTTTACTCGGTCATAGTGAACATTCCCTCTTAAAAGGGTTGAGGATTACAAACAAAACAATTTCTTGTGGAAATTAGTAATTAATATGCTTCCTCGATAAAATGCGTAAATTAGAAAAGGTTACAATCGATTTTTGCAAATTACCGAGAATCACTATTTTCCTGGGCCAGGTTGTTCAAAGGTGCGTTAAATTTAACGGTGGGTTAAGCAGAAATTACAGCACCAATTGCTTCTCTTAGGAAAAGATTACCGAAGGTTTCTATAACATTTTGCTAGGATTTCTTTCAGAAAAAAAACCTCGATAACCACCGCCTGGTTAGCCTAGTTAGTATGGCGCCAGTCTTCTGTGTGGGAGGTCTCGGGTTCGATTCCCAGCCGGACCAACACTCAGGGTCTTAAAATAACTAAGGAGAAGGTGCTGCCTTTGCTCTAACATCTGCAAATGGTTAGACCTTCGCGTCTTCTCGGATAAGAACGGTAAACCTAGGTCCAGTCTCTCGACCCTCTATCGGGGAACTTAAAAGAACCTACGCACTTATCGAACAGAGTAGGGTAGTGATCCCGGTGTTGTGGTCTGTCTGTTCTTCTGAGGGTCATGATATTATATGTGAGCCGCTCTGGTGGACTATCTAAGACCCTCAACAGTCAAACCTTGTACTGATCATTGTAAAGCGCCTTTGATCACGTATACATATGGAAAAGGCGCTATATAAAATATGCTAAAATTTATTTATTCCCAAAGTTACAGGTAAATTCGTTTTTGTTAGTATGGATAAAACATTTAACCCTGGGTTAGTGCTAATCGGCAGTTAAACAACTGGTCTCTGTACTTTATTTAAAACAAATACCAATTCGACACCACCAAGTAGCTTAATTTCATCACACCCTGACTAACATAAGCATAAAAAATCGGAGCAGAATACTACCGGCCCGAGTAATACGGTACGGTACTTAACGGGGTGTAACGATAGATCGAACTATCGATTAATCACGATGTTTGGATTGTGATAGCAATGCATCGATTGTAAAAATCAACTATCGAAAGCTATCGCGATATTTTACTTTGACAATCGATAGTTCCTTTATAGCATGAATTAAACCAAAGTAAATTATACGCCGATTATAATCTATAATTAATAAACAAAACAAAACCAAAGAACGCATACAGCATACCAAGTGATTACCATTTTGGACACATGTATTTCAGTTCTTTAGTAATAGTTATAAGGTAGTTATTTCATGAACATGCATGACAAAATGTAATATTACTGACCACAGTTGTTATATTTGTTGAGTTTTAATTTAATTATTAAATGTAACAGAAAGAATAAATTCAGCTGCAAAGTTTCTTATTTCGTTTGGTTGGAGTTCTACCTGAATGTATGGAATACTATTACAATGCTATTGCAATAGTTTTGTAGCTATCGTGATACTATTGCAATAGTTTGGACAACTATTGTGATACTATCGTGATAAGCAAAAAAATCGCAATAGTCACCACTTGTACTTAATGAACACTTCAACAGAACGACAAAGGGGTTGAAAACCATACCTAGTTTATCATAAGATGTTTGTATTCGAGCTATACATTCTGAGTCATACACACTTTGAGTGGCCTGTACAAAAAATAAAAAGCAATATTAATACTGAATACTGGTAGCATCAAGATTATTTGCTATGTTTCTTGATATTAGCCTCAAACCTACCAGAAATACTACTGGGAAAGATCCAATATGGGAGTGGGTGGATTCAATGACTGTCAAATCAGTACCATAAATACTACTGGGAACGATCCGAAATGGGAGCGGGTGGATTCAATGACTGTCAAATCAGTACCATAAATACTACTGAGGCAGAGAACTTAAAGGCGAGAATTTATTTTCAAGTTAGATATATAAACTTCAAAATTAAGTGAAATCATCATATTACAATTATACAGAGTTTTACCTTTGGTTCAAAGCTCCAGGCTCTTTGATCCTTCTCAACTCCCATGGCTCGTACACTGTGAATGTTACTAAGAACCTGAAAACATCAATACTACCATTACCATCATCTTCTTTATAACCATTAACATCATTATCAATTATCGTACTATTATTTTAAAACAGCATTCTTAAAATAATTTCAGACATTTATATCATTATCATACATAATAATTAAGATCGCTAACGCCATAATCATAATCATTACCATCACCAATTCCATCACCATCATCATCACCATAATCATCGTCACCATAATCATCGTCACCAAAACCATCATCACCACCATCATCGTCACCATTATCACCATCATTATTACCACCATCATCAACACCACTACCATCATCAACACCACCACCACAATCATCATCACCATCATCATTATCACCATCACCACCAATCATCATCACCATCGTTATCATCAACACCATTATCATTATTATCACCATCATTAACATCACCATCACCATAACCACCACAATCATCATCACCATCACCATCATCAACGACATCAACGCAATCACCAACAGAATGAACATAACCATTACCTTTGTTTCCACTGCTACTATCATAATTATGATCAATTTCGTAATCATTGACCCCATCACGACCGTTGCAGTTGTCAATAAGATCTTAAGCATTGCCTTTTACACTCCGGAATGCAAGTTTTCGAGTTCAAAAAAATGTTAACTCAGAAACAATGACGCAGCATTCCATTGATGACATTTATTATTTACTACTAATGCTATGGTACATTATATCATTTACTGCTAATGCCATATTATCTCTTATTACATAGATATGAGTGTTTTACTTAAAAAGACAGTTAGACACCACTCGTAGATTTCAAATAAAACTACATCCGGGATACGAGCGACACATTTTTCATATCCTCACTAGTGAAGACATCGTTGACGTCATTCCTTTGTTTTCCCAATCCCATCTTTTTCGTTTAGTATTTTCTATTTTCGAAACACTCGTATCTATGTAATAAAAACAAAATTACACGTAGGTTTGAACATATGAAATTTATCTTCTCCTGGAAAAAAAATTTTACTCTTCAAGGATAAACTTCATATGTTCGCGCCACGTGTAATATCCGCTATATATTATTTACCAATTTCCGTTCACAGTCCCAAATAGCCATTCGTATTTGTCTGCTGAGTAGTTTAACCCCTGAAAGTAGAAACGAAAAATACGCGATAGTAGCTTTTGAGTAAAATCTCAATTACGCGGCAGTGAATCTTACGCGACATCTTGAAGAGGCAAGGTCATAACGATTTTGCTGTATTGGGTTATTTTTTTGCTAAAGTAATTACTTTTTGTGGTTTTCAATAGCACAAAATATTCCTGATAAACTGGGAGGAGAATAACGAAAGAGTAAAGAAAGTATATATGCGACATCATTGAAATGGACTTCACAAAGAAGGAGAAAGAGGGGCCGGCCACAGACAACTTGGCGACGGACTGTCAAGAAAAAACGTAGTAGAGCAGGATGGAAGACCTGGGCCCAGTTGTTGAAAGGTTGGTTTAGTTTAACCCCGGGTTAAGAAAAAATTCAAACAGAAATTTCTTCTTTTCGAAAAGGTAAACGGTTATTTATGAATGATGTTTGGATCTTTTAAGGAAATGCTTTGTTAATCTCAAAATTATAGAATTGCAGAAGACAGAGTCAAGTGTTGCTTGCAAGTCGTGGGCATGAAGAAGACATGTAATGTTTAGTTAACAGGAATAATGTATTGTTGGTATTAGTGGTATTTTTTGTCGAGATAGCATCAAAACTTGAAAAAATTAGCCCAAATTTTTAAAGTTTCAGTTTATTTCCCTACTAAGCTAATCCGTAGCGAAAATGACAGGAAACAGAATAAACGTGATAATGTAGTCTTAAATAACGAATCCGGACCACTTCTTTTGGAATTTGGTTGAGGCCAAGACATATTTGGGCAGACATGGTTGGCGCAGTTGGTAAGATCTCTGCTTTCCATCCACAGGGTCCCCAGTTTGAACACACCAAATTGCCGAGATTCGAATATTTGTGACCTTCTTTTCTATCTAAGCTAACTCAGCCTTCCATCCTTCCTTAATAACAGTGTATACTGGGAGCTAACCTGCGATGGATTAGTATCCCGTCCAGGGGGAGTCAAAGACTCTCATCTGCTAAAACAACAGAATCCGGAGATAAGCGCAAGCCCTATGCGCCATTAGGCTCGTAAAAGGATTTAGTATTTTAACAAGGACTGTGTCAACTTTGGTGTAAAGGAGGATTTAAACAGAAAATGCTGAGAACCCAGCAACTTTGCCATCCAGACAGTCATAAAATCCTTTATACAGATTTTGGAAATGCATAATTGGCTGACATCAAACACTACCATTAAAACTAATATTCTCACCTGTTCCAGGAAGAGGAACCATCCTGGCACTGACAACAGAGAACAACCTTGTCACTTTAACAGCTCTTTTCCGAATCTGCCAACAGTTAACAAAACAATAAAAAAAATTTCCATCAAGTACATGTCAAGATACAACAAATCTACAAATGCAAATCAGGGTTTGTACCCTCCCCCAAGGGAGCTAAGTTGCTTATATAGTTTTATACAAAGACAATAAGTAACGTATCAACAATTCAAGTTGATGTATCTCTGATTATCACAGCCATAGTACCGAAATAGTTATAGTTTCAGACTCTTTATCTACCTCAATAAATTGGTTGAAAAGTTATCTGCAAATATATACGGGACCCTGCATGCGCTCTGATTGGTCGAAAACCTTTGTTTTATCAGAGTACAAAACATAGAAAAAGCATGCTTTATTCTTTTTACTACTGGCGGCGAGTAAAATTTATATCATAAAGCAAATAATGAAGCTTAAGCTGTGCATTAGACTGTGATTAAAACACTCCGGAAATTTGAGAACACTCGAGAAATGTAGAAAACATTCGCCTGCGGCTCGTGTTTCTTACATTTCCCTTGCGTTTTCAAATGTCCGTCGTGTTTTATCACAGTCTATTACATGGCTTAGGCTTCATTATTTGTTATATACACTTTTGGATGTTTCCAGCAAAATAGGTCTGAAGTTAAACTGAGCCACGTCCAGATTTGCACTTTTCAGGGGGTTCTAATAGAATGTTTTGAACAGCCAAAAATGTTGGTCGATCATCACGTACAGAAAATAGATAGGGCTACTCTCTTAAGTCGACTTACTAGGAAATCAGTCTCGGCGTTCTAAATTTACATTGAAAAACGTTTAGATATTTTCTCGGTAGGTGATGTCGTTTACAAGAACATCTGCATGAATATTATGTACACAAGCACCTGTTTGTGGATAGGGTCCCAAATAAGGTCACGATACGTCAGATTTGAAGGGCTGAGTTTAGGGATTATCCACGAGCTACTTTGGAACTTGGCTGGAAAAGAAATAAATTAATCTTTATTTAGTGTATACTTAACATATTTCTCATTGGACAATAACCCAAAAGGTAACAGTAAAAAAAACAATATTAAAATTTGGAATCAACGACTACTGTCTTTCATAAATTCGAGCGCTGCCACCATTTACCAAATTGATACAAAATGGAAAAAAAACTGTTCTGCCGTGAAAATATTCGATAGTTTTAAGTAGAGAATTATTTTAGTTGTTTTTACAAAGGTTTTTTCAGTAGACCAACAAGAAATATTCGAATTTAAAAAAAAAATTCTAAAATGCGAGTACAAAAATGACTGTCGGGTGCGTCTTTCTCTTTTTATATTTTTAAACTCATGCCAAGTAAACTGTCTCTTATTTGCTGCTTCTTTGATAATTTATTTATAAACTACATTTGCATGAACTGGGGCACGTGAAAAGGTGTGCCTGAATTTCTATCACCCGATGTTAATAGTTATAGTATATAAATTACATTGTCCGTGAGCTTGTTCATCAAGCATAAGAGCTTGACTAGACAAAATTCGAAAAAATACAAGACAAAGAAAATTGGCATTGATGCTGCGTGCTGTTTTCTAAACAAGATGAAGTTATAAAGAAGATTAATTCTTAAAAGAATAATTATGGCCGTGAAACATTTCATGTTTAAAATCACTGAAATGGAATTGAGCAACACAATACGCACCCAGACGATTCATCTTGCCTAGCGTCGTTGATCGAAATCCAGATGGCATTGCACCCATTGCTTTAAGGACATCTGTCACACTTGTCTGGAATGAAGTTGTTTAAATGCATTAATTAAGCTGATTAGAAATATTTGAGCGTAAAACTCATGAATCTTGATTATTTAATGGTAGTATTACAAAGCACAGTTAAATACTTGCTCACTACGTTCCCTTGACGATACAACAGAAGGAAGTCATGATCAAGTGGGTATTGAGCAAGAGAGGATCAAGTAATGGGGACAGAGAGAAAGAACCCCCATATAGGTCATATTTCTGGGGTTACGCCAGAAATAGGGTTTCTGGGGTTACTTAATATGGACATGCACCAGACGCGGAGGAACAATCCAGTTTGTAAACAAAAACTATAAAAGGAGTTTGCACTACATTATCTGCCAATTCATTTCGTGCCATTTAATGAAAAGTTTCCAGAGCGCACAAGTAACATCCACAAGAGAGCTGAATATCATGTCTAAAAATAACTTCAAAGGGATTTCCTACATAGGACCTATATAGAGGATTCTCTCGTTTTTCTTCCCTTACGCTAAGTCACCGACACCGAACTTGGGAAACTGTACAAAATGATTTTGCGAAACACTCAAACGAACGTAACCCTTAGTGAAGATATGAATAACTTGTGTGACTGCTGTAAAGAATTCATTATTGTCACGAAATAGGACAAGACCGAGACGATGTACTTTGGTACTTCAATAAGAATGAATCGTCAAGACAAATATGTTAATATTTCTGATAATGGGTCAACAATGTTTCGGCAAAAAAGTACTCGGGAGTTTACCTCGACTTAATATTAAACCTCGCCTTCAATGTTAAATCTATAATACAGCCACAGTAAATCTTTTACGTTCAATTCCGACCCAAGATGTGCCAAAACGATCAACAATACTATGATTCTACCCATTTTTACTTACAGAGGAGCACTTGGTTTCACCTTTCCAGATTGAAAGAATCACTAAATTATTGGCAACAATATTCTAAACATCTCATCGATAGGCAGTTTAATTTAACGCGAACGAAGACGAATTTCTTTATAAATGTTTGCAGAACAAGAAATAATGGGATTTCAGTGAAGCTATCTTAATTTCTTTTAAATTTTGGAAGAAAGAGCATTTTTATCAAAGCACTGCCAACCGAACTAAGAACGTTAAAAATTTTCGAATTAGGATTCTTGTCTCATATTTTATTTTATATTTATATTTATATATTATGACAATCTAAATTTTATAGATGGGTATATCTGTAATTTTGTATTCTATTTTATATTTTATACAGGATCCCAAGAATAATAGTGTTATACGCTGATGTGTTTCATCCTGTTCCAACAATTTATTATCATTTCATAGTGTAACAGCTGAAAAAGTTTGCATCCCAAGCCAAAAGCTTTAGCCAAAAATCAAGCTTGAGATGTTACTACTACAGCGACAAATCTGTCACATTTTCATCTAATAGTGGCGGGGCCTTCTTTCAAAGAAAAACCGTTAACGGCAACAATAATAATAATAATAATAATAATAATAATTATAATAATACAAATTTAACTGATATGGGACCGAGTCTTGACAAATACTCTAATTTTGAATTTCCTACATATGCCAACTTCCTCAAACCGCATCGCATGTCTGTCAGATTTCAAAGGCTTAAAAAACTGGTAAATTTTTCCTTTTAACCGACGTTAAAAAAATTCATTTTACTACTAATCGAGTAGAGTTGAAAACAATAAAATACCGCCTTGCCGGGCATGAAGCTATATGAAAGTTCCATAATAAGTCTGTGTGTATGTAAAGCTTCCAATAAGGCGGACAAGATAAAGCCGCAAAGTAAAAGGGATTAATAATAATCTATCACCTTGGTTACCACCTTAGCCAAATGATGGGGTAAAGCTTAATTTTTTGGCAAATAAAGAATTGAAGGCTTTAAATATTTGGCACAAAATAGTTTTTGGTTTCCCAAAGTCTAAAACAGTGTAAATTAATTATAAGCTGCCTCAAAGGTCATGCTTTTGGTTTGATGACAATGTTGCAATCTTTTGCTGAAACACTGTCGTTGGGTTTTTGATTTTCAGCGGTGACAGTTGCAACCTTTGCAAACAAGTTGGTCGCTGCATGACATTTCGGATTTTAATATTTTGCTTGAACGAAAAATCGTTGCTACATTTGTAATTTAAAAAGTCTTAATAATTATATAAATGGTTCAAGTTCTAATCTGCGGGAAAAACAACATTTGTCGGTTTCAAACCAAATTTAATTCAATCTTAAAAATAAATACAGCTTTAGTTGATGAATTCATTAATTTCACAACGATTTACGACCGTTCGCAATTAGTTTTCAATATTTTAAAACACTCAAATTGAAATGATGAAATGTTACAAACAAATCAATAAAATTTCAAATAAATATGGAGAAAGTACACTATTGAAAGAAAGAAAGTGTTAATTATATAAACATATGCTTATTCCCACTCAGTTTTACAATGTCACAGCAATCATTAAAGAAATGAAAAATGGCTATTTCTTAAATTTATAAAACAACGAACATTTATGAATTTAACTATCTAATCGAATGAACGAATGGTTCACATTGTAGAACTAGTTGTTTCAAAAGTTGGGTAGTTTTTAAAAGCGGAATACTACATATAGAAAGGTTAAACTGACCAATTTGTCCTATAACCATGAAACAAAACAAAGCGATAATTATTTTGGTTTTCACTCGAAAGTACATTCATTCTATGGTTTATAACATCGGCCCTCACTTTGTACTTTCTACAACTCAGTTCTAGAAATGCCAGTCCGAAAGAAACAAAGTGTATCCATTATATTTTAATTCAGTAATATTGCAAGGGCGATATATTGAATGGAAAATGTATACATAAACATAAATCTATCGGTTTAAATTACATTTTTTGTTCTCTCGGTCAATAACAAAACCATTCTAGTTCCTAACAGCATAATTTTGTCCGTTCTCGTATACAAAGTTTCTATCACAACTAAACAATCTTCAAATAAAATCGGGAATTGTCTACACCCGAATTTAGCTCAATTCAAACGGTGTATCTATCAGCAATAACATGTGCGTTGAAACAATGGAAAGCGTTTAGCAAGTTTATTTTAAATTTCAAAGAGCTGTTTGATCCTTGTAACTACAATATCTGTTAATGTCTTCGCTTTACCGAAAGGGTGTTTGAAAAATTACTTTGAATTTGAAACAAAAAATATCACAGCCATTAAGGCTCCTAAAAACTAAAAAGGACAAAAATGCATGAAAATAAACACTGAAAAAAAAACTGTTATTTTACCTCATGTTCGTCGGCCTTAACTCCACACAGCGCCATGAGAGAGTAAATTAATTACTAATTTGTCGTTCTGGTCGCTTGATTTGCTGTTGCTGACGGCAATGTTCAAAATTTTGCGAAAATTGTATTTCTGAGCGATAATTGAGGAAATTAATTTATTCGTTGCATTTTGCCAGTTCGTGCTCAAAGACAGGTAACGCGCCAAAATGTGAGCTGAACGACACTTTTATTTTCCATGTTTACTCAAAGCTCTTTTTAAAATGCAGTATTCAAAAAACAACTCCACATTATCGCCGACAACGACCCGGAGTTGTTTGAACAAAATTATAATTTGTCACACACTGTACACTTTCAGCCAATAACGGGTTAAACCCGACGCTTTCAGTCCTAGAATTATACATCATGGAATGAACTCAAGTTTGGTAATAACTTTTTTAAAAACCCTGAAAAATGTTAAAGGTAATATACCTTATTCTAACTGTGAACGGAAGCCAGGTGGAAACTAAACATACCAGTTTACTGTTAAATGAGTTTCAACATGAAAATAAGACGATTTATTGTCTGCCTGAATACAATAAAACGACCAAGTCCTTCGAAAGAAATTGCGAGTATTAATGAACAATCCCACAAATATAAATTGTATATTGTACCGACGAAAATGTATCAAAGGCCAACTCTTAAAACGTCATCTTGAATGAAAATGAGATTCTAGTACATTTGAATTTAATAGTCAAATGAGGAAGAGAGGGCGCGGTTAAACATAGAGTAACCAAATAAGGGGGGAGGAGTGCGGTCAAACGTAACCAACTGAGGGGGAGGGTGTGGTTAAACGTTACTCACCTCCTGCGTTGTGTTCTTTTTTAAGGTCGACCACAACTGCTGGCCGCTAAAAAAAACGAAAGCAAGGTTTTTAAGAGAGTACGGAGATATAAAAAGCGAAGATAGCTTGGCTGCACATGAATAAAAAATATAATATTTTTGCGTCAGTCGAGGAACGTACTTCACGTCAATTGCGAAGGACGTGGTTTCTCATATTTCTTAGCTAAACGCTAATGTTTCATCGCTTGACGCCTCAGATCTTGGTATGACAGTCAAATTTGTACAGGGAGGAAAACCGGAGTACCCGGAGAAAAGCCCTCAGATTGAGATCGACAAATCTCAGCCCACGTGCGGCGCCCGGGAGTCGAACCCAGGTCGTAGAGGTGGGAGGCACGACCGATGACCTCTATGCCAACCTGATTTCCCCGAGATATAGATGACATTACATGACCACGAGGTAACATCGTTATGTTAATGCAATGGTTTTGACAGGGACACCGTACTGTACATGGAAACCACACCTCACGCATTTTTTCAGTTTTTATTTCAAACAAACATTTCAGTTTTAAAGTAATCACCAATTTATTACCAAAGCGAACTGAAGTTCTTTTATATTTCAATCAGACAATCGCTGATGAATCTAAATTAAAAAAATAATCATTTCGAAAAGAAAATGAACGAGGACTGTTGTATGATAATTAGGCTGAGTGATCAGGCAGAACGATCAAAACATGTCTTATTCGCTTTAAATTGTTGTCCTTTTTCATGAAAGTTTTTCTAGTCTGTTTTTTTACGTCCTTTTTCTTTGAAAGAGGAAGAAATCACGATCATAATAGATTAGCTTACGTCAAACAATAAGAGTTATGAGGTTGCTTTAGAAATCATTTGTACGTATTTCCCTCTATGAAAATGACATCGCATTACCTTCGCTGTGTGTGGATCTCGGACGGCAGTTCTGTAAGAGTATCTCCGTCTATAAAGATAACAAGAAAGATAATCAATCCTTTACGAGCCTAGTGGCCCATGGGGCCGGTGCTTATCTCCTGATTCTGTAGTGTTAAGCGGAAGAGAGTCTTTGACTACCCCAGGACGGGACACTAATCTATCGCAGGTTAGCTACCCCGGAAGGATGGAAAAGTGAGTTGGCTTTGGCGGAAAAGAAGGCCACACAAATATTCGAATTTGAGCAAAGTACCGGGATCGAACTGGAGACCTTGTGGTTGGAAAGCAGAGATATTACCAACCGCTCCAACCTCGTCCGCCCAAAAGATAATCAAATGAAAGATAAAATGTTTAGTATTGACTTGCGAACCACAACGACAAAAAACAACGATAACATCAAAGACAACAACGTCATCAACGACAACAAAAAGGGCAATGTTCAACGACAACATCATCAACAACAACGACAATAACGATAATGACAACAATAACGACAACAACGACAACAACAACAACGACAACAACAACAACGACAACAACAACCATAACGACAACAACGTTTCTTAAAAATTTGTTGCCCATGTTATTCCTCCACCTGCGACCAAGAGTCTATAAGTGGTATGGGTTAGGTTGAACGAATTGCTTTGCCTAGATTCCGCCACAGAATCAAATTGACAAGACTAATATTTAATTTAAAAGTACACCCAACAAATCCAATACCACTGTTCGTGATTTCCAAATTGTTTTCGTTGTTTTCGTTGTTTTCCAACATCTCTCATGATATATACATGTAAGCCTATAAGAAACGTGTGATGTATCGCTTTTACATTAATAACAATTACGAAGACGCTTAAAATTCCAAACAGTTTACCGGCACATTAAACAACAGCTGATAAACTAATCAGAGCAGAGGCGTTAACTTTGTCAGGGGTGTGGAAATATGTATTTTGGACACTTGTCCTGGGAAAGTAAATATGAAAAATCGACTTGCCCGGACCCCAAATCAACTTGCTTTTGAATTGTTTGAGTTCCACTTCTTTAACTCCATCTGTTAAGATTGAATACTGATAACTTTTCTCCGTAATTACGCCGATATTAATTTTTCTCCTTTCCGGAATTCAAGGCGATTTTCGCTAATTAAAGAACAATACTTTCGCATAACGGTCCACTTTAAATTCGCTACAGTGTAAATACGACGAAATACGGCGAAAATGACAAAAATTCAGAAAATGTCGCCGTAATACGCCGTTATTACGAAACAAAACTTTAGAGCACTACTGTTTTGCAAGTTTAGACCCATGAAAAAAACTACTTGTCCGTGGACAACTAAACAGCAAAATTTCAATTGTCCGGTTCCCCGACGTAACGAGTCGGCAAGTCAGGCATACGATTTCCACACACCTGCCGTGATAATTATAAGGATAGTTTTAAATGTACATGCTTAACTTGTTAGTTTAGAGAAGGTTTCAATGAATCTATGTAGATAGCTTCTTTGTTCTCTATTTAGCATCATTTATTCTAATTCTTTATCTTTAATTCATTTTCTTACTGACGGCCGAAACAGGTTTGCAAATATCATTCCTCAACTTCGGGCATGTATATTTTGTTTGTGGTATTGTAACCTCAGTTGAGTACCTTTCTTTAGTTATATTTAAAAACGTAAACGTTTTATAATCATTTACGACCTGTTGTTCGATTCCAGTGTAGTTAACAAGACATACATAATCAGAGGTCGAAAAAATCCCCATCCGTATGTAGGGGCATGTAGATTTTGAGGTTGGGCAAGAAAGTTTTGATAGTCACTTGCTTTAGTTAAGACACCAAGGGCGGACGTGGTTGGTGCAGCTGGCAAGATCTCTGCTTTCCAACCACAAGGTCCCCAGTTCGATCCCGGCGTTTTGCCGAGATTCGAATATTTGTCTGACCTTGTTTTCCATCTAAGCCAACTCAGCTTTCCATACTTCTGGGGTTGGATAGTGAGTACCAGCGTTTGCTGGGACCAAACCTGCGATGGAGAGTCAACGAATCTCATCTGCTTGACACTACGGAATCTGAAGATACTGTAAACACCGACCCCATAGGCCACTAGCTTGTAAAATGATTTAGCTTAGGTGGGACAAACTAAACGTTCTTCCAGGCTATCAAGATTTCAAGTTTTTGTTGAGCCCTGATATTATATTTCAATCATTTTTACCTTTAGAGGATACGTCAGTAGTGGTAACAACAGTCGTCCCAACAAATTCTGCACCTCGAACCGCTGCTGTCAAACCCACCCCTACCCCTACAGTAAGTACTGTTATAAAACCACTCATGACACCCACTGCAAGCATTCGCCCAATGGCCATCAGTCAGACACAAATGCAGCCAGCCAGAACAGCTACAGTTCTCCCGACAGTGTCATCTGTTGCAAGTTCTGTTGCAGTAACATTTGCTGCTCCACACCACGTCACTACAACTGCTTCTGTGCGTCCAAACTCCTCAGCTGAGCTGTCAACGATTGCAGTGCCTGTAGAAATTGTTCAGTCTAATCAGGAAGCTGCGGGAGAACCCTCGATACCGGGGTGAGTATTTTTGTGATTTGAATTTCGTTAAGTTAAGTTGGCAGTATAAAACGAATTTAAAATATGACATATTGAGATATACTGAAGCCTGGTTAGCCCCGTTGGTAAGGTGCCAATCTGTTGTGCAGGTGGCTCGGGTTCGATTCCCGGCCAGACCAGCACTCAGGGTCTTAGAATAATTGAGGAGAAAGTGCTGCACTTGCTCTAACATCTTCAAATGGTTAGACTTTCACGTCTTTTTGAATGAGGACATTTATATGTAGGTTATCGGGGATTATGTCTGTGTTTATGTGTGTGTGTTCTAATGTGAAATGTCTCCGTCCACCTTAGAGTGGTAAAGATGTTGTCCCCAATTAGTAGGCCTTTGGCCGGCTAGAAAGACTTGACACCTAAATAAATAAAGTCTTTACTCGTCTCATTGTGTAATCTTCATTTGCTTCACTATAAAACCACCTCTTTACTTGTTTTTCATGCATTCAATCCTCCGAATGACTCCCGAGTCCAAAACGTCGGCAAAAAAAAATATTTTCACTACGGTTATCTATTTTTGTTTTTAAAAGATCTGTTTCTGTAGAAACACCGACACGGCTTGCCATTTTATAGTACAAGGACCAAGAAGCAAATCCCGAAACTTGACGAAAAACCCCCTCATATATATAACAGTCTGCGTTGTAAATCGTGAAATAAAAAAGTTTTATAATTGTCATTGCTTGGCTTAATTTTTTTAAAAAAAATTCAAATCGCGAGAAGTTGTTATTTTATTGTTATTATTGTTTTTATTATGAGTTTAAAAAACGTGGCAGCTGCAAATGACAAGTTGCCGAAACTTCAAGTGCAGGGGCGGATACAGGGGGGTGAATTGGGTGAATTTTCACCCCCTTTTTCTTCAATTTTTTGGTACATTATTTGTACTTGCCACCCTTTTTCTCCTAGAGCAACTGGTAAATTCTTTGTATTATTCACCCCCATTCTAGAGTTTCTGGATCCGCCACTGAAGTGTCAGTTCTCGAGCAGGATTTTCAGATATGCCGAAGCAAGTATCAAAAATCCTCTTTGTATGTTTTAAAATAAATTATAAGCTTCTTATTTCAATGTTTGTTTCACACCCGGAAAAACTATAGAAAGACGAACAAAAACTGAAAAATCACAGAATGAGAAACGTCAACGAAACAATACTAATATTGCTTTTTAGTCTTAGCTGGATGCTCATGTCTCAATTTGAGCGCTTCATTATATGTAAACATTTAAACTAAAACACTTGCTATTCAAATTATAATGATATAATGGCCTATATTATAATGTGCGATGTGATTGAAGAAGGTCTTTTGATTTGTTAGTCATGATCAAGGCATGACTGACTCGTGAATGAAGCCCGCGATAACCTAAACATTGACGTACGTAGTAAACAAAACATTGGCATGCGCTGTAGATAGTTCACTAGAAAACCACGTTTTACCACTTGGCAGAAGGGACACAACATTTGAAAATCGAAAGATGCCGGTAAAAGAAAATTTGTCTGTCTCTGATCCGGTTTGATGTAGTTCTATTTTGTTTTTATTATGACATCTGATGAAACTGAGCCGGATGACTCAGCTTGCGAAGACGATGAAGGAGAAATAGTAGACTGGCAACTGCCTTTATGTTTTATGAAGAAGCGGCATAAGGAGAGAATTGAAGGATCGAAACCTCTTGCGCAGACATGGAGAATGAAGGACAGAGTAAGTATAGTGGCTCGCCTGAATATTGTTTTTTCATTTTTAGATCTTCAAAGTGTTGTTTTCTCATTCAGATGAAGACGGTAAGTGTTGCGTTAGTACTGTGCTTGAACGTTGGTGTAGACCCACCAGATGTTGTGAAGACCAACCCATGCGCTAGAATGGAATGCTGGTTAGGTGAGTATATGTGTTTTATTTTCTATAAGTTCACATGGACATACTTTGTTCCCCAGTTGATTTTGGATTACTAATAAAAACAATTCAATGTAAACAAGAATGCAGCTGTTTTGAACACTGTCATTGGAATGTGTAACAACAGAACGATCAATAGAGCTGTGAGAATGGTGTGCACAATACTAATTTAAAATCTTGGTAGTATTAGTTAAGTTGCAGTGTAGATATTTAGATTTTAAAAATATATCAGTAAAGTTGCATTCATGTTTAGTAGTTTGTTCCATTTGTTTTGATAACAAATCAACACTCAAGTGTCAAGAATATCGCTCCGATCATTGCGTGATGTAGTTCAATTTTTATTGCGTAATTCGCTATCTATTTCTATTTTTTGTATGAATTTGCTTGACCTCCGCTACATTGACTGGTTTACTAGAAGTGGCTGAATCTTTATCTCTATAGGAACGAAAGAAAACTTTCTTGACCGTCATATTGCTTGAATCCCTTGATTTTACCATACGTCACTGTAGGAAATTCTATATTTTACAATTCAGCCATAAACTCAAAGACCGACTCGGCATGATACCGGTTACGACTGAAAACTAAACTTACGAAAATTAAAACGGAATGTTATCTATCAACGGATGGCTGCGTTATATTTTAAAAGGAATGAAAATTTTAAAATAAGTTTTAGATTTAAGCCGCTATCTGAATATTAAAGTATAATATGAAAATATGTGATACTTAATTAGCCTTGTGCTTTGAGGATATAATTTCAGTTCTGGAGTGTAGTTATTTATGCATGCTTGCATTTTCATCCCATGTATTACTATGTAAGATCATAGGATCTGGTTTCAGTTTCATTTGCGTAATTAAACAATGATATGCAACAAGACAGAACTATTGCTGGCTTTCGTTTAAATGAATAAGAATTCTAATTTCAAATCCATTTTTAACATTACCCTCTTTATTTTTGTCAGTTTATGAACAAACTAATACACACATAAGAACAACTTTATAACAGCAACAAAGTTCAGATTAGCAACAAGGAGGCTGGGATTAGCTGAAAATTAAGAACAATTTTAGAGCCAGTTCAGGCCGAGGCAGAAAAATAGTGAAATGTTTTAGTTGAAACTTTATTCATTGTTGTAAATTCATTGGGCAACAATTTGTGACCTCAAATTTACATAAACATTTATTTTGCATAAATGTTAGTTCTTACAATAACAATAGATTCCACCCGAAATAGTGTTTACTCTAACTTCTTGTAATTCTTTTTATCACCAAACTTATGTAGTATCCCGAGCAAGTATATTTATTATCAGTACTGTTCAAATCCTTAAATGTTAAAACTGTTAATTTCATATACAAATATGCCTTGTATTTCACTATTTTAGCTAGTAATGTATATTAACTGTAACCATTGACCTACGTCAATTAGTTTTGTACTATTTGCAGGTGAGTGGTGTATCTTAATCTTGTAAAATTTACACAAATGAAATAAAATTGAATTGAAATTGAATTGAATTCCACATAATTTATGTAATGAATAAAGAAGTTTATCCAAACATTGGAGCAACTTTAAAATACCTTGGTGCTATCGTTCATATTGTTCTGTGCTAATGATATTATTATCATTCAAGACAGTGCCAGGGTGCTTTAAAGTCTTGCCAAAACATGGGAATATTCAGTTAAAATGACCTATAAACTCAAACTCATTCTGGGACCATGCAGGAGATAAGATGGCTTAATTAATAATCTTAAATTTGTGCTTTCGACTAAATCAAATTGTGCATGATTCTCTACTTTTTCTTGATTTCGTTAGCTGCAATCATGCTGTTGTTGCAAACCAGAATTTTCTTGGCAGGACATACTATACAGTACATTTTGCAACTGATCACATTTAAGGTTTTCTTGCATAAAATAAACAATTTATTCTGTGTTTCAGATCCTTTGTCAATGAGCCCTCAGAAGGCCCTTGAAGCTTGTGGAAATAAACTACAAGAACAGTATGAGAGATGGCAGCCAAGGGTAGGCCACCATATTTGATTTTCATGTTCATATTATCTCTGTCAAATGGGTAGTTACAGAAAATATCCATACCCCCACCACGGACGGCATTTTGGAATTCCGAAGGAGAGGGGGGTTTCGCGGGTCTGGAATT
>JAOTRI020042020.1:0-17842 GCA_028564885.2 Zoanthus sanctaehelenae | reverse complement strand
AGAAGTTGGCTTTGAAGTTCGAAGAGAGGCAAATTCACTGAGCTGCCAATGCATTTTTTGGAAGTTTTGACAACTGAGGAACACTACAGGCATAAAATTTTGGCAGAATTCCGTGGAGGCTCTAGACAGGAAATGCTGTCTGTCCTTGTCAAAATTTTCGGGGTATCCCTGAATGCATTTGGGTCGTTTAGGCAAAATTGGAACAGAGAGACGGCTGTAGCTTGATCCGTAAACTGAAAAAATGCTAAAAAAATGCACTATATCCCAGTACTGGGTCTGAATTTTCTTGCTGGGAATGAAAATTTTATCAAAAAATCCAAGGTTGATTTTCCCGTTCCAAAAACGACGTAAAACGGTATTTTTTTTCTACTGACTTTGTGCAGAAATGACAGTTTATTCTTGAATCACTGGCCTTCAAACTTAAAGAAACTACTAAAGTTTGCTTTAAAACTAAAGTCGAAACATGGTTTTTGTTGTTAACTTAGTAGTATATTCTAATAGCGGTAGAGGGCGGTGTAGTTGGAAAAGGGTTAAGTTCGTAGTTTAATTACAAACACACCCATTTGCCGGCAACAAATGAACCCAAAAGTGCTCTTATTTCACTCTGCTTCGCTTCTTATCGTGTATTTTACAAATTTCTCGTTCAATAACCATGGTTACACGGACCTTCCCCGAGGCTAAATTGCCTTCGGGTAGTTTCTATAGATACGTCAAAGAGAACGTATAACTCTTCTACGCTTTCGAATTGTGGTGAAAGAAGCTCTCACGAATGAGGTGAATGAATGAACATCCTCAAAATAACCAATACACTAATATCACAAACGTAAAACACAAAACTACAATTAATATTAAGAGTCTCTTTTTATTGTATGCCTCCAATGGCGGGCAAGTTATAATAAAAGCAACTAAAATACTACATCAGGACCCTGTTCCTCAAAACCCGATTAGTGTTAACCCAGGATTAAATTTTTAATCCATGTTTCTGTTTTCTACATCTACAGCTTGCTTTGGGCTGGAATTTCGGATTTCACAAGTTCCTTTATTGGTAAAACCGAGCTGAATTTTCTAACCATCACAAAGCTTTACTTTTGAAAAAATGGTTCTCTTAATTTTGTCTTAATCCAGGATTAACTTAAATCGAAGTTTTAAGGAACCGGGCCCAGCAGAATAATAATAAGGGACAAAATTATGCCAGACTACAACACCGACACGAGTACAGGCTTTTCTGCTCAGCGGTAAACCAAAACTCTTAATGACACCATTCTCGGATAATACGCACAAGTTGAACTGTGCGCTGAGTTGGCAATGGCGCGGGAATTTCAATGAAACGCCAGACTCTTTTATAGCTACTTTTTGCCAGTAAATGTACATCTAAGTCACTTTTAATTGGAATTTAAGTTGAAAACAAAAATAGCATAATGAAAAAGACCAAGTATAACTCGACTAGTCGTCAATGCTTCGGAAGATACTATAACAAAAAGACCTTACAAACAAGCTGAAGAGTTTCTAACAATAACCAAAATCTTATGTAAATCAGGAAGTCACTGCAACTCGTGCGAAGTATTCATGAGTTAAAAAAGTAAAATAGAGCCAGACGTGGGCTTACAAAACGCTACAAGTTCTTTGTTTGTAATAAGTTAAGCGTGGTAGCCTCATAGAATGTAACGTAATACAAACTTGTTTGCAAATACAGTTCTCTACTCTGAAACTAAACAGTAAACACAAAATAAGTTAAAAACAATCCGAGTAAAATGGTAGAATGTATTAATATATTATAGAGGATATTGCACAGTGACGCCAACATATGAGGTTTTTTTCACGAGAAGATGAACTTCATATGTTTAAACCAACGTGCAATTTTCATTTCATTACATGGATATGAGTGTTTTGAAAACAGAAAAACTAGACGAAAAACACAAAGGAATGACGTCAGAAATATCTTTACTTGTGAGGATATGGAAAATATGTCACTCGTTTCCCGGATGTAGTTTCATATGAAATCTACGAGTGGCGTATTATTTTTGTTTTACAGTAAAGCACTCATATCTATGTAATAAATTGCTTTATTTGTAGATTAGTTTCGAACGCCTTTGGAAGCAAAACCTTTATAATTAATTATGTAATTAGATTACAGCTGGTTTGTAATAAGACCTGTTACTCCAGTCCCTCTACCCTAGTCCCTGGGGATATGGCTTTTTACTCCCAACCTTTCCCAAAAACTGACAAACGATTCCTGAGGCATTACGGTGTTGGGCATATTTCTTTCTGTAAGCTGATATGAACAGAATTTACGCCATAACTCAAAACAAGTCTTTTTTGAAAGTGCTAAAAGATGTAATCGACTACAACTTCTATTATTCAAGTGACAAGGAAGAGCTCTAAATAAAACTATGAAAAATAATTAGAATGATACATAGTAGACAGTACTAAGAGATTCAGGTTGACCAGCCGTTTGTCGTGACACATAATACCGACCTACAGCCATTCCCTTACAAGTGGATAACCTATGTACTTCGCGATATACCCAACTGGTCTATTCATTTGATGTCAGGTCAAGCATCATCTCCATTTTCCATCAGGAAGTTGGCCGCCAAGTTTTCATTTTTCTCACACGCAAAGTAGGCTTGAACCACAAGGTCTTCGTTAAATCCAAGCGCTTTTAACTGTAGCAAGAAAGGAGTAAGTAAACAAAGCGACCAACCTGGGATGTTTTGAAGCAGTGCTCTAAGCTTAGTTATTTTGTAAGTCGTCTTTTGGTGGCCGTACGTTCTGACAGTTTTGGTTGCCCATTACTTAACCTACTCACCACGAGGACCAAAATGGTCGCAGCTTGGAACGTTGATAAGCCAGAGGGCCCACTGCTCCACCCATGGAGTACTCACAGCTCCACCCATGGAGTACCCACTGCTCCACCCATGGAGTACCCACTGCTCCACCCATGGAGTACCCACTGCTCAACCCATGGAGTACCCACTGCTCAACCCATGGAGTACTCACTGCTCCACCCATGGAGTACCCACTGCTCCACCCATGGAGTACTCATTGCTCCACCCATGGAGTACTCACTGTTCCACCCATGGGGTACCCAGTTAAACAAATACTTTCAAATCATAAGTATTAACAGATCATTAAATAACAGGCCAAAAGTCACAAATATCCACTGGAACTGTTTACCATAAAATTCGAGACACGTATTTGGAGAAATTGTGAGAAACTACTGCTTCAAATTTAAAAACTCAGACGCTTAAATCCGTGCCATTAATCAAAGTGAGATGGTAGAACATGTGATCGAGAGAATTCTGTCGTGTTTTATCAACTATTATGAAATAAAGATGATATAACGCGCTCTCTGATTAGCTATGCAACGATGTTTCAATTCTAGATAAATAAAACCACAGTGTGGCTTTATCAGTTTTGACTCGTTTCTCGCCTGCAAATCGTTTTTCTTTCAGCACTTCTTTCATGAACTTAAAATTAACAAGTGGTTCTATAACTGAACAGAGCGTACAGGTTCGTTTTGTATTTCTATATTAGTATATACCAAACAAGTGAATAGTATCCTTTGCACACGCTGATTGGCTACAAACAAGTGAATAGTATCCTTTGCACACGCTGATTGGCTAACTTGGAGGTGATTAGCCAACACTATTCACCTTCGAGCTGCGTGAAAAGAAAACAAAATGGCTTCCCGTTTTGCTTTGGTTTCCGAAGGGGAAATTCTTTTAATGAACATGAAAGCTGTATCAAAAAACACAAAACTGGCAAGAGACTCTGGTTTAACAGTACATAATGGTATAGATTTCTAAAACGTTTAAGGCGAAAAATTAAAATACAATGCCTTGTTTACGATCACAATGTAAACAAAACATCTAGTGTTTTAGAGGTAGGTTTCAACAACTAAATTAATCGACACTAAAAAACCTGCAACTATTGAAAATTCTTAGCAAAGAGGCGACATAGCAACTGAGTTATCTTACATCCATACAACATCTGCATTTCCGAATGAAAACAACACTAGAAAATTTCAACAGCCACAAAGAAAAGCCAGCAACTTGTTCATGATATCAGTCCAGGAGGCACAACTCACGGCTGCACTTTAATGTCAATCTTCCAGGCAGTAGTTCCCATAAAAATGTACGTTTTATACGAATATTGTGGCCGATCCACTAAAAGGCATTTCTTTTAAAGAGCATCATGAAGCTTTTGAAGTTATTCTTTTCATTTCACTTCGTCTTCAATAGATCACGACTTTTGTATCATGTAGCTTTGTTAGCGCACATGTATCTCATGACGTGACATGTTATTCAGCTTGTTTGGTATATACTAAAACAATTATTCACCTCAATGTCAGTGAAAGTGGTAGATATTTGCCGAGCCGTGAAGTGGCTTCGGTGAACAACTGTTTACAGTTCTTTAAATCTATGAATGCACTATTGTTTAACTAACTGACTGACATTTGATCTCTCAGCCTCTTTACAAACACATCAACTTTAAGTCAATTTATAAAACCCGTTAAAACTAAGTACTTACTCTTTCAATAGCCTCTTTCTCTTGTTGAGTAATTTGGACATACGTCACTCCTGGAGGAGCTTGCCCTCTGGCTTGGTCAGGAGCCTGTTCTGCTTCCACTCCTGCTGGCTGAGCAGGGGCCTGGGACTGGGTGGTTTCGACTGGCTCATTTAACATGCTAATAAACTGTTGCTGGTTCTCACTAATCAACTACAAATGCAAACATCAATAATAATGGTTCTAAACAATTATCAATAACACTAATGTGTTGTATATTTACTGGATCAACTGTTGTCTCTTAATGAACTTCAACTATGCCTGTTACGATTGAGACACAAACATACAATACATATACGTTTACTTGTACTAAACCCTTTAACTTGACTTAACCTAGAAGGACGAAAAGTTCTTAAATGTACAGTCCAACAGGCTTCTCTGGATAATATGCTTTCTAATTTGTTTCTAACCAACGATCAACCGAGTTCTCAACTGTAGTGATTGTACCAGGGTTTGTACGCTTTTGAGTTTCTGAAATTCCATAACTTTCCGTGACTTTTAAGAATTTTCCATGACCTAAATATATAGTGCTGTTTAACTGTTGTTTCCATCTATCAAACCTGCTCTCAATTTACTCTCCTCGAGGCATGTTAACCAGAGCGAGGAAAGGAAACAGATGTTACATTGAGACGTAGCAGCATTACTATGATCAACTCAAGATGTCATAAATGAATATTAATATCAATACTCATGATGAAAACGAAGCTACAGGCATATGCAAATAAACACGAACCAAAGATTATACAGATGTAACCACATAACAACTTGCAGTACTGCCAGTACTACTGGTTCTTCAGTATTTTGTATTTTCACGGATATTTAAACAGGCTTTGCTATTCCTTTTTAACCGTTAAACGCAACAACAATTAAGAAAATAGGACTTCATGCAGTATGGCTACATAAAACAGTTTTTCTGAAACAATATTGAATGCCCATGTCATATAATGAACAGAACCTGCACAGGATAGAATATATCTTCACATCCAAAAAAGTGCTATAATCACATCTTTCACTGTATCTATTTCTAAATTGTTCTTTATTTTTTCTAGGTAAATATTTTCAAGAAATCATTGCAAAAAAGACGTTTAATACCTTGCACTGACCCTTATGCATGAACTCTAAGCAGACAACTGCTCTATTTAGCGTTGACACTTTTCCACAACCATATTTAATTCATTGTTCACTTTTTCCAAATCTCTTCCTTTCACCTTTGCTGCTGCTCTAAGCACATTGGATTCAGTAAGCATGACAAGCTGCATCTTAGTCTCAGTATCTTTGGCTAATCTGTCTGCATCAAATTGCACGGTGGCGATTTCTTTTTCGAGACGTTTCCTCTTGCTTTCCAACACAGCTTAAGTTTGCCTCATCCAAAGCTTTTCGTTTCTGTCTTTTGGAAACATGTTTCTTTGCTGTTGCTAGCGCTCCTCAAGATAAGTATGATAACGCTGTCTTCCTGCTCTAGCAGAGGCAAGAAGCTCCTTGCAAATAAACAAATTGCAGAGCCCATTAATGCTCAATATGTGGTCATGTTTTGTGCGTTGGTCGACAAAAGTGGTTTCTTTCATGTTCTCGAGCATGAGCTGTTGGTTAATAGAAAAGCCCCTCTCTACACTAGCTTGCCCACGTGAAAGACTCAAAACTAAGAGATTTGACAAGGTCCCACAATCTTGAAAGAGACCTCACTTGTTCCATGTCTTTCTGAAGGAATACATCCAATCTCTGAGTTGTAAAGTCCAACTTTTCAAATTCTGACTTATTTAACTGCATAGGAATATTATATTCAGTAAAAGGTGTGTAATTTTATGCAAGGAACTGATTTTCTTTATTTTTCATCTTGCTTTTGTACAATACTATCCAAATTGTACCAATTTTCCATGACTTTCCATGACCCTAATCGAAATTCCATGACTTTCCAGGCCTGGAAAATAAAATTCTAAATTCCATGACTTTCCAGGTTTTCCCTGACCCGTACGTACACGAACCCTGTGTACAGACCTGCCTGCTAAGGAATGTCCAAGTTTGACATGAAAATGCTCGGATTACCACATCTGTTTTAATCGCTTTCATTCATACTTAAGTGCTTGTGTTTCTGAGCTGTGGTCACCAGTTTACAACCAGTTCCAAACACGATTTTTAAACTGGATAGCTGGCGAGTCATGGATGATTGTAAACAGGTAGTGCATCAGTCAGCGGTAGCGACGTTATAACTACATGTGCATGACACGCTTTGTCTGACCGGATGCTATAGTACAAGCTCCAGTGAAGTGGTTTTATAGTTTCTGGTTTGGTTTATCAGTTTTGCGATGAAAACAAGGTAGTCGGGAAATCGTATTTCTATTAGAAACTTCTAGTATGTATGTATAGGGTGAACGTGGTTGGCGCAGTTGGTAAGATCTTTGCTTTCCAACCACAAGGTTCCCAATTCGATCCTGGTACTTTGCCGAGATTTGACTATATGTGTGACCTTCTTTTCCGTCTAAGCCAACTTAGCTTTCCATCCTTCTGGGGTAGGTAAATGAGCTAACCTGTGATGGATTAGTGTCCCCTCCAGGGGAAGTCAAGGGCTCTCACCCAATAATCGCTGGACCCATGGGCCACTAGGCTCATATAAGGTTTGAGCGAGCTAGCTTAGTATGTATGTATATCTAGTTATATCATGCAACATGTTAAGCATAAACTTCTGAGTTAGTATTCACTGGGCTTAAGAAATAATAATCACCTCTAAAAGCTGTGGGTTAAACTGTCTCAAATCTTGTAATAGTTGTGGGAGAAGAGACGAGTTTTCTTGTACAGCACGCCTCATATGCTGAAATTGTGGCATGTTGCGCAAGAAGCTCAGCTGACCATCTGCAATTATAAAAAAATAAAGAGTAAGGTGAGATGGTAAATAGCCAAAGAGGAGCTTAGCACTCAGTTGGCTATAATCATCTCATATCTCACCTAGCGTGAATGGAATAATTGTTTTATCATTTGGTATATGAGCTGATAACCGAGATTGAGTGAACCAATTAGAACGCTAGAAACGCAATATTCGAGGTTGAAAATTTAATAATATATGTTATCATCTTTATTACAAAATATTTCAATAACCATATTAAATTCAACTTTTTCTACAAGACTTAAACAAAATGCATGTGCTTATATCATTTCATATGCCTTTTCGTAAAATCGTTGTAATTTAAAAGTTATTAGAGACCTTTAGATCTGAGTACAAGAACGACAACGAGGTTTTGCGCACGCGTGCTCTAATCAGCAAACTCGCTGTCGACAGAAAGAAATTTCAAGCAAAAGTCGTCCTCTCGACAACGAGTTTGCTGGTTGGAGCACGCGCGCGCAAAATCTGGAACTCGTTTTCGAACTCGTTCTCATACTCGGATCTAAAGGTATCTATTCAATAAAAAATAGAACTTTTACACTGACGTTTGCTCCAAGGTCTTGGTGTAAGTGAAACCAATGTTACCAATGAAAGTTTACGTACAAATGACTCTTAATAGTTAGTTTTCGCGCCTTTTTACTGTGCACGCGTCCCTCATTGCGATACGCGCTGCTTAAGTTAAAAATTCGCGCCAAAACGTTGTTCTCGATTCAGTCCACTTTGGAAAATAAACGTCCGTCAAGAAAAAATTTAACTTAAGCACCGAATATTTCTTCAAGACGGAGATCAATTCTCCGAAAATAGACTGGATCCAGAACGGCGTTTTGACGCCATTTTTTACTTTAAGCAGTGCGCGCGCTACCAAAACGGACGCCCGCAGAGTAAAAAGGCATGAAAACAAACTTTGAAGAGTTAAGTCGTAAACAAAATGATCGTAAAACTGGTTACACGTACAGCAAAAACCTGGAGCAAAAATTAATTCTAAAGTAATTGAAATTTCATAATTTACTTTATAAAACGATTCACTGTCAATCGTTTTGGTGTCCGAAGATATGACTTTGATGAAAAAACTTCGCAGTTCTGACAGAACATCACGGAGGTAAAAAGCAGCTTGTAAGTCTCCGTGAAGATCACCACGACCGTGTGACGTGTTCATGTACTCAAAGTCTGTTGACAGTTTAGTTCCGGCTGACCTCCGTGACAAGAATGTCTCTTGCTTAAGCTCTCTAATATTTTGGTGCTTTAAAAGCTCTCTAATAACAACGGTAATTATCATATACATTTTAACAATATTTAATTAGACGGAATATCATGGTGGGATTTGAAGGGCAAGGAGCTCAACATACTGATTCCAGATTCCATTGAAGTTAAAGTAAAGAATTCATGACGCTTTACGGCAGAATCACATGGCTTTTTTCTCCATATGGTTTGACAGCGCCTTTCTAAGGACAGCCACAGCAAACTCTGCATCATCTCTGGTAACACACATTGGTGGCTTGATTCGAAACACCTGGCAACAGAGACGAATGGGGTACATAAAAATTGTTAAAAACTCTGTCACAATCTACAGCATAGATTGTTTTATTTTGGGTAATCCTAGGTTCAAATTCACCAGGCTTTGCAAAAAGAACGCGGCATTGTTTGTATCATAAAGTATTTCTAACCATTACAAACAAAGATTCCCTTTGAGGAAGTTGCCAACAAGTAATTATTAAGTTAAAAAAAAAAAATATTTTTCGTTGGTCAAAAAAATCTTTTTTGAACAAAGTGGTTCCAAGAGGGGTAAAGACATCTTTCATAAATGGCGACCATTTAAATATTCTTATATTTTCTAACTTTTCCCAAACGAGGCTAGAGAGGGTAACATGAATGGAGACAAAAGAATATTTAAATGGCCGCTATTTATGAAAGAGGTCTATTGTCGGTACGACTTACTTTTCCTTCAGTTTAGCGCTTGGTACGGTTAGCAACGTTGGATCGATGTACATTGTTCGTAAATTTGTTAGAGGCGTTCCGGTATTATTCTGGGAATTCACTATTAATTGGTCTGCAGTTTGTATCGTTCAAACTGCCAATTTGTGAACAATTAATGGTATAAAGAATAATGACCCTACCAAAGTAACATCACAAATTATCATTGTGCAAGAACTCTTAGATTTAGCATTATTTTCATTATCCTGTAAAGCTAAATATCAAGTAAAAAACTGCTTTGCAGATTCCCAACATATACAAGACCTGTCAATAAGCACTGGCAGCCGCGTCAAGAAAATATCTTTAAATGACAGCTAAATGGTTTCAAACTTGAAGCAAAGAAATGAACAGTTTCTAAGCGACAAAATCTAGGTACTAGCAAAGTTTTCGACAAAAGTTTAGTATTTTGAATACATTTAAGATTTGAATTAAACATTTTTTATTTGAATTGTGACTAATTTCATATGTTCTGGGTTAACTCGATTTGTAACATTTCGTAATAAAGTCGTAAGGTCACAACTGTAACGGCAAAATGGTTCGAGCAAAGCATAAAAACTTTTAATATCATAACTTTGTCGGAATGTATCAGAATTTGTCAATTAGACATTATATAGACATTTTTCGCGCGCTTTTTGTAAGACGTGAGCGTGCGTCTATTTAAGCAATAAACGATACTTTCTATGGGTTTACCGGCATAATAAACCACGCGGGATGTTGGGAGAACACGAGAAAAGATTGTAAATCCCGAGCCGAAGGCGCGCGCGTACTATTTTGGTTATTTTATAAAACTCGATAAACTCATAAAGTTGCTCTTTCTTGCATCTGGCCTTCAGGGAAGTTGTTGTGCGCTATTTATTTGGACATACACTCTATTTCAATTTTCTTTTTATCATGGAAGACAACATATTATACGAAGAGTAACCGAATTTCTAAAATTGAGTTTAATTTTCAAAAAAATTCAGTTAAATGAATGAAGTTAACGAAGAGGTGAGGTTTGCACCTCTAACAGAAGCGGAAATGGAAAACATTTTAGAGAAATTCAAATGATCTAAAAGAAATAATTCATGCGTAGTGTGTATCTATCGTGTTATAGATGCACTCGGGAAGTTACTAGAGCACTCGAAAAGCTAGAGAAGCACGAGGCGAACGCACTCTCCTGCTCTCCCAACTTCCCGCGTGCATCCATAACACGATAGATACCCGCTAGGCACGAATTATTTCTTAAATAATACATGGTTTGGTTCGAAATTTATAAAAGAATCGTGACACATATCACTGCCAATGTAGCAGAGAAAATAATTACAAACCACAATTTATACGAGATTAGTTAACAATTGGTCCGTCCGATAGCCTTCACAATTCAGTGACAAGTAACTACTGTAGAGTTAGTGACTAGGCAAATGAGGTTGTGCACATTGATTGATATTTAAGCGATACAACATTCGTGTATTGTTCTATTTTGTGTACGAAACTATAATAAAAATTTATTGACTGGAACTGAGATTCCCGTGGTAGTGGCGCACGAGGAAAACATGGCCATCGAGGAGCCACATAAGTCGCGGATAAGATCAGTAACCGCTCTGTTATATACCAACTATTAAAGAAGAATAAAAAGAAGCATTCAAGCTATATTTTATTATGAAAACTTGTGTTTTGCGAACCTTTGAAATCACAATGATTACAATAATGTTCCGCTTTTGTCATTTACCGATCCATAACATTAAATTATTGCTGCCTGCTGAACGTTACCGGACAACAGTGAAGATTGAATTTTGAGAATTGAGTATATATCAAAACTTAACGGCTGAAAAACATTTGGAGGAAACAAAACTTACTGTGTCTCTTAAAGCAAGTTCTTATTAGGGACTTTTAAAGATGAGGAAGGGAGAATGGCGATGGTAGTTACGAAATATGTTATTTCTCGATTCTTTTTTCATTTCAGATCAACTGTAATTCTCAAACAGCAAAGGTAAGGAATTCAGCTTCGAAAGCGAGAAAAGATTGTTAAATTTTGGTGTTTGACGTTCACGTTGTCAACAAAACACCAAAAAAGAGCTTCCCGCGGAGTATTAGTGAAGATGACGGCAACCAGGTAGTCAGGTTGCTACATTCCAACGTGCAAAAATTGGTTTCAGTAATGAAGGCTATTGGTCTTTGCCGCTCGCGTCGTTACTGCCGTCCTCCCATCTTTAATCTACATATTATTCACTCTACCACTTTCAATAAAGTAAAGATTTTGAGCCAATAATCTACAAGAGTGGTAAACTTGCCAATGCAACCGTATAGATTCATTCCTAAATGGCACAACACTAAGTCTAGGCTGAGTTTAGAGGATGTCCATACAACGCAAGTTTAAAAACCCAATAAAAAAAAAACGGTATTTAGGGTTCAAAACAACGTTCTGAAATTTAGTTTTATTTTATACGCCATTTTGTTTGGTTCAAAATATCTGCCGGCTGTTTTCGTAGCCAGGTAAAATATCCTGTTTGCTAAATGGTATGAACATAAGTAACCTACAAGACCAAGCAATACTATCGAATCTACATGTTCTGTTCCTCACATCCATTCAATCAATTTGATACAAATGATTGTAATATTTGGAATGAACACTTTACGATGTTTATTGTTTAATTTTTCTTTGACGGTGACTGAGTGGTGAATCTGTAAAAATCAATGAGGTTATACTAAAAGCCAATCATGAAGTCAGGGATAAGGGTATTGTTCTTGTTCTTATTGTTGAATTTATCTTCTCTTATATTCTATTGAAATTCTCCCACTAAACATATTCCATACAAGACCGTTTTCAAACCTTGAGAAGAAACCATGCTTTTCCAGTTAATGAAGTAACAATCACAGAAACACAAATTCAATGACTTTAATAAATCGGAAACTAGCAGAAAGCTAAGAGAACTAAGACAACAAAGTAGCTGTCAATAAGCGACTTCATTCCTAATAAAAAGAACCGCTGATAACTAAGATTACGGGCACACGTTATATTCTCAAAATAGATTAATTAATTTTCAATAACAATATTCATTGAATAATACTTACTGTTCCGTACAATCCTCCTTTACCCAACAAAACTCCCATATCTTTAGCATCTTCCCAGATGGGCACAAAGTCTTCCAGAGGCATTGGTGCTCGAGTATCCTAAGAAAAAGAAACTCCAGCAATTAAAACATCAAACAATAAATACATGATACTAAAGATTGGATTTGAACCCAGGACCCTCCGTGTTTGAGTCGGATGTTCCGGCCACTGAGCTGGTAGAGACAACGGTGGGCAAAGGTCGATTTATTGGATCTAGGCAGGAACCGCATTGCACGGTCACATAGTTTAGTAATCTACGGGTATGTTTTTTTAATTTTCTTCAGGGAAGCGAAGCCACTTTTAATAGATGGACTAGCACCCTTCGTGGACCCCATAATGTTTCATAATATAAAAGAATCTACAATAAATTACCAAGCATAATTCAAGAGTTTAAGGACAATAACTTTTCAGCATAATTACGAAAAGACATACGAGAAGACTTTTCATAGTTATTAAACACGCGTTTACTAGGGCTAACTAATGTTTAGATTCGGTGGTAGGCCGAGCCTTTTGTCAATATATCATTCTTTCAATCTATCATGCCGCGTTTGCGAAAATTACCCAGAAGTCATTATGTTTAGCTTTGCTAGAAAGGCTTTTGATCAAAACTCCAAAAGGCTTTCGAACCAAGATTTGTTGAGGCTGAGAAGAGTTTCAAACAGTTTTGCAAGTTTTCTAAAATATTTCTTCCAATGAACTTTTCGCTCCGACGGTCAAAGAATACACAATGATGGACATGGCGATTGTTCAGTCAACTCGCTTCATCAGTTCCTGTCAATTCAATACGGGACGTGTTTCTAGAGCTATTTTGCGACTTCAGAATTGGAATATTTTTCCTTGCAATTACCGCAAGTATTGTACAAAAGCTGGAAAGATTGTTGTACTTTACTTTTGGGCGAGAATAAGTTTACGAAGAGCTGTTTGTGTCACACGTGTTTGATGTCGGAGAGCTGTCAAATGTTGCATAATTTATTCTTTGTCGCAATGTCAAATTTGAATTGCCCTAAACATTATTCTTTCTGCTAATATCTGTACTTTTTCATTCGACTTTGTAAATGGCTAGATCAATTTTGCAATATCTTTATAAACTTCATGTTTTCAATCTATACTGTCAACTGAAAAGCTGCAGTCTAGACAAAACACACATTAAAAGTTTATTTTTGTTTTATTTCTTTATTTTTGTTGGCACTTTGCTTTTTTGCAACTCAAATTTTTGTAAGAATTACTTTTTATTGTTTACCTCAAATTAGTTAAAGTTGCATGGGTCAAACATGAGAAAGTCCCAGCCGTATAACTTACTGCTACTCCTAAGGAGTATCTATGAGTCAAACATGAGAAAGTCCCAGCTATAACTTACTGCTATTTTACGGAGTACCATGACTCAAACATGAGTATTCGTGAGTCAAAAATGAGAAAGTCCAGCTATAACTCACTGCTACTCCTACGGAGTATTCGTGAGTCAAAAATTTTATATAATTCATTGATACTTGAACATAGCGTCATTAAAGTCCTAACGCAGCATTTTTTAATCTTAATATGAAAACTTTTGTCTTGAGTGAAAAATTCCGCACCTAAGTTTTTTAATCAAAAGAAGTTTGAAATATAATTTTTGACAAAGCGGTAGCAGATTGGTACCTGTGACGTAGCAAGAGCATGCAAGACGGCCTTCGTTGTCATTGGTGTTTTTTTAGGAACAACGTGGTAAACAAGTAAAGTGTTTAAACTGAATTTCTGTTTTTTTGCTGTATTTCAAGCCGAAAACGAAGACATTTTTGTGTTGAGAGTGCTATGATTGAACCAAAAGCTGCACAAAAACTTTCTCTTACGTCATTACACTGTCAAAAACGACAGCTGCGCCGAAACTGTCTTATTTGAAGGTTTCAAAACTCAAAAAACGTTAACAGAACCACGAACACCTTTTTAATTTCGGAAATTTAATGTTATTATAGGTTTCTAATATAATCTTTAGAAGAGATAAGAAAAAGGGATATAGGGTTTTCAAACAATATTTATAACGGACCTTACCTTGTCTGCCACCATTTCAATACCGATCATAAGTCCCTTGCCCCGTACATCTCCAACGATCTCTGGGAACTCATCTCGAAGCTTCAGCAACTCTTGCAAGAAATATGTACCGACAACTTCACAATTCTTTTGAGTGCCATCTTTCTCAACAGCCTAATAATCAAACAAAGGATCAAACGAAATCTTATGATCTAAATGTTGTAATTGGGCGGAAGTGGTTGGCGCAGTTTGTAAGATCTCTGCTTTCCAACCATGCACAAGTTCCCCAGTTCGATCCCGGTACTTTGCCGGGATTCGAATATTTGTGTGACCTTCTTTTCCCCCCACCGGGTTAGGTAAATGAGTACCGCCATTTACTGGGAGCTAACTTGCGATGAATTAGTGTCCCGTCCAGGGGTAGTCAAAGACTCTCATCTGCTTAACACTACGGTATCCCGAAATATGCGCCGGCCCCTTTGAGCCACTAGGCTCGCAAAAGGATTTAGCTTTTTAGCTTAAATGTTGTATTAAGATTTTTGAAAAAAAAGTTTCAAGGTTCTTGGAGAAAAACAAAATTATTCAACAGAAAAGCAGGCTCTATAAGCCTTATCTTTCAATTTAGCGATCAAAGTTGTAACCAGGATCTAAAAATCTTATAGGCCCGAGACCAGAAGAAGTCAAAGCTAAATTGTATATATATATATATATGTGAACTGGACAAAACCGCGCTTAAATTTATCTCAACTCTGATTAATTAGTCCTACACACAATAGTTATGCGTAATGTTGGTGGCCCGAGTTTGCAATTGCATATCCACCGAGTTTGAGTTTTTGCTCCACTGTTGAAATACGTAGCCACGGAAAACGTGTCATGGCTCCGAAACGTAGCGGTTTCGCCAACAAATGGCTGATTAGTGACAGCAATATTTTGTGGGAGTCAAGGTTTGTTAAGGTATTTCATAATTTGTAGCTCATTTTGAATACGTTTCGAATTGAAAAACCGCAAAATTCTATACATCAAATTCAAACATGTTATGTTAGTGTCAAAAATATAGCTTGGGCTAAATCTTCCAAAAGGTGATCTATCAGCATAACCTCACCAACCTTTAAATATCGTGCATATGTACCAACTTACCTCAAGAACGGCGCTACCAACTGCACAAGCAACAGGATTTCCACCAAATGTGTTAAAATGAAGAGCAGAAGCCATGGTTTGAGCAATTTCTGCCAAGACATTTACAGCGCAATTAAATTTTTTTATTCCAAATGTCTTAAAGTAATTGATAAGAAAGTTTTTTGCCTCTAGCATCTTCAAATGGTGAGACTTTTAAAGCTTTAAATTAGACATTTCACGGTTTAAAAACTGTAGGCCAACGGAGACATATATGTTATTTCTATCATATAAAGGTATATCCGTTCACATTGTAAAGATTGTACTCCAAATAGAAAGCCTTTAGATTTAGCAAGCCAGCAAGTGAGACGAGGGCAGTAAGTTTACTAACTAAGCCATCAGTTTTCGCTCGCATGCCAGTTTTAGTGCCAGGGTCCTTCAGTGCTAAGTAAAGATGTTAAGACATATTTACAAATGAGTGTACATCACTATATATAAATTCATTTAAAGAAAACTTTCTTAAAAGTACAGTAATAGCCCAGATATAAAAAACTGGGATTTAAAAACCTCGAAAAGGCTTAAAAAAATAGGCTTGAAGTACCATTTACGAAATAACTTGTAAGGCTAAATTGAAACATTCAAGAGCCAAGGTCCTTCATTGCCAAGTGAAGGTGTTAAGAGATATTTACAAATGAGCCTAGAAAAACTAATGAGAGGTACAGTAATATTACAACCCACGTATAAAGAATGAGATTCAAGAACCTCGGATAGGCTAGCTAAAATCGGCTTGAAGTACCATTAACAAAATAAGTTGTTAGGCAAGATTGAGACATTCAAGACTTTATACGTGGCTTGTTATACTATAATATTATAAATTACCAGCTTTATATAGATATACTCTCCAAATAAAAACATTATTTAAAACAATAAAATCGTTTACTGCATTTTAAAATGTATAATTTGAGGCAAATTCACATGTAAAATAAAGTGTGTTTATAAACCTGAGCAATTTTACAAAGTCAGAAAAAGTAGATTTCTCACCAGGAGTTGTAACAACTGCCCCCATCGGAAATCCATTTCCTATTCCTTTGGCCATTGTGACTAAAGAAAAAATACTAATTAAAAATGTAACATTACACAATATTTCATACAAATCATAAATTTTTCAAAGTAAAACCACATGAAGGTTTTTTACTTCAAAATTTCAGAACCTCGTTCATCAAAGGTAAAACAATTTCCTTAAAAAGTACAAAAACGGCTTTAGGTGAGTTTAAATAATAATGATGATGATGATGATGATGTTGAGCCCCTGAAACAAATGAGAGCGGATCTCAAGAAAGCAAAAGATACTCTAGCTTTGATCCACAAGATCGTCTTAGAGTACAGTTCCCCCTTCGTCAGGGTTATCAGCTCAACTAGACGACTGTGATATTGCCTGCATTCCTGGCCCATTCCACCAGTTGTAGTAAATTCAACTGCGTGAAGGCACCGTGTTCAGTGTCGAGAACTCGACTTGAATGCTGGCGTTTGTTCTCGTTCTCATGCACTTGATATATTTGATGTGGCTTCAGGTCTAAACGAATCGGTATTTGGGTGACATACACTTACTATAATTATTACTAGGAATAGTTCTCATTAACACTGCCTAAGTGTTAAAATTTAATTAAGCCCGTAAAATAGTAACTGGGACGCAAAAAAACGTTCTAAACTTCAAAATAAAAAAAAATTAACAGGAAAAGAGTCATTTTTTTGTTTCAAAGAGCGTATCACATTCTTTTACCTAACAAAGGCTAATGTTTATCAAAACTGAGTTTCATTTTCTGACTTGCAATTTCTGATCTGTCCGTCTAGCAGATTTTGGTCGAGTCTGTTGACCCCGTGTAACAGCGATTTGTGTCTTACAAATCAAGTTTTGTATCGAACAATTAAATCCGATACTGATTTATGATCGTTTTATTCAAATGAATAACTGTAAACTAAGTTATTTACTTAAAGGAAGCTGTTTATACTGACTTGCTTACTCGCCTTCTTCTTGATCCAAAAGCCTTTCAACTGCTTAAATCTTGAACTCGTGATAAGCTTAAAAAATTACCCGACACGACTATGCGTGCCAATTGTCTTGAAATCGAAATCATTTGGCCTACTATGTCAGGGTTTTCATTAATAATTTTTGTAACAGGCTCACATGGGAATGTAACAGGCCCATAACCCCGAAGGAGTCATCTG
>JAOTRI020041943.1:0-17843 GCA_028564885.2 Zoanthus sanctaehelenae | reverse complement strand
AACAATTTGGTAATAAAAATGTAAATTCTACACCGTAAAAAAGAAATACTGACGTTTCGGACGTTAGTCCTTCGTCGAAGTAAAGGGAAGAAAGAGAGAAAATGTAGAATTTATATAGGCAGGGAGATAAAAAACTAGCCAATAGAAACAAGGTAGTCATGGAAATTAAAAACAACGAACGAAGACAAATTAACACGTTAAGAATAAATTAGGAAAAAGTGTGGCGTTCATTCATCGCATTGGGATCAATCGGTGAATGAGTCGCATCTCTTTGGTTTTGCGGCAATTGTTGTCGCCGCAAACCAAAGACAAGCCAAAAACAATAAAATCTGAAAGAGAATGGTTAGGTAAATTAAAATGTCGGGAAATTGGTTTAGACGAATTGTTATTACGAACATCATAAATATGTTCGCGAATACAATCACCTAAACGGCATCCAGCTTCGCCAATGTATAAAAGATTACAACGAGAACATTTAATGCAATAAGCAACCTTGGAAGTAATACAATTAAACCGAAGTTCTTTGAATGTGAAATAAGGTAGTAATATACAGAGTTAAAATACACTATTGTTAAAATACGCTATTGTTCTTAAAATACACTAGAAACAACTATGCTAATTAAATTTTTTAAAAAACTTTTAAAAATAGAAGAATAAAATTATGAAGCGAAACGAAGGGAATTAAAACTGCTTAGAGCTAATTGAATCTTTCTGTTTGTTTAGATGAGGTTTGAAGTCACGAATAAAAAGCATCTCGAACATAGGACAGTCCCACTTATTTTTACATTTCTTTAAAATACTAAAACGATTTGAAAGATCAAGAGTGTCGTTTCCGTGTGTCCGCATGTGCTCTCTTTTTCCCTCATGTTCTTTGATACGTTGATATAAGTGTCGGCTGGTGTAGCCGACATAACCAGCCTCATTGCACATTGGAATGCAGCGAGTGGACCATCTTTTCACCGTCTTCTTCACTGATAAACCGCGAAAAGCTCATTTTTGTGGTTCTATGAACAATGTAAAAGCCATGCATCAAAACGTGACGATTTTTGTCTGCTTTAGAAAATGAACCTTTTACCTTTTTACTGTTCAAGAATCTGACGTAAAGTCTAAGTTAAGAGAAAATATATCAATGATTTACAATAGAAAAACTAAAAGAGAAATAATATTTTCACAACCTCCGTCATCTTTGCTAGCTCCGTCCTCAATTCTTAATAGGGATCCCCGACCTTACGCAACTGGGACTGCGACGTCGACGACGACTACGGCAGAAAACAATAGAAAACACAATAACTGCACGTTGGAATGCATCGAGCGGAGCACGTGCACGGAGTTGTCACTAAAATTACAACGTGATAACACTCTTTTTAGAGTTGTCGAGACTACGTGGACGTTACAACGAAAACATTCTCAGTATTTGTTTAGCTTCATAGAGAAACATTAAATCTTTTTTTCTTTTCACAAAAAAAAGAAAAGAAGTAAAAATCTTAATGAACCACACAAAGAAATTAAGTGTAAACCAGAAAGGTGATTTCTCGGAGCCGTCGTCGCTCACGTTCCCGTCCTCGTTGCTTAAAGTCCCTATTGTGTAACACCGCTGTTCAGGTCTGGGTCATTTCAGTGATGAATGGAATGCGACAGAAGTAGTGGGAGACATATCTGGAGCTAGAATTAAACAAGTCTCGTCATCAGCAGATTGTTGTTTGGCTGTTTCAGGTTAGAAATAATGAAGATCAATAGACCATTTTACAGTTCCTGAAATGTAACCAAGCTTCTACATGAAGCTGAGGCTTAGGTTGAGCTGTCACAGTTAGAGAAGTGGAATTCTTTCTTATGATAATTATTTCCACTTCTCTAACCGTGTGAGGTCACCCTAACTCTCAGTTTCATGTAGAAGCTTGGTTACCTTTCAGGAACTGTAAAATGGTCTATTTGACCCGAGTAGCACTATCCACAGTGAAAATTCGCTCTCCGAACAATAATGTAACACACAACGAAGGTATTAGAAACTTTATTTCTGCTTTTCGCTGAAGAAGTTTTATGATTTCATAAAATGTTCACAGCTCTTATGGTAACTGAAGGTTCTTAATTTAAAAGTGCCTGTGAAGTAAAAAATGTTTTTCGTTGCCTGAAAAAAGATCATGATAAGAAAGACAAACAAGCACTTTAAAATCAGCTTTATCAGTTCTTAAACTAGGCATGTGACGTACCGAAACGAATTTATTGAAGTGAGCGCATAGAACGCAAACATATGAAGAAAATTAGTACCTCAATGTAATGTCATCCTTTAGTATTACGGATTTCCCATGTTTTAGATTGCGTTCTGAAATCTAATTTTTCATACGAAATTTGGGCAGATCAGGCAGCTTGGTAACACTTTAAAAACGTTGTCCAAGTTTTTTTTTTCTTTATTTCAGAGGATGGCGAAGTTTTTTCCTGGGGCAACAATGAGTATGGACAGCTTGCCAATGGATCACATGAACCTCAGGTAAATCCTTACAATAATTTAAAATGTTTCCTATATGATATGTCCTGTATTTTCCTACTGACTACTACTGACTACCGTATAGTTGTTTACACATTTCCTACTGACTACCTTATCATTGTTTACACATTTCCTACTGACTACCTTATAGCTGTTGTTTACACATTTCCTACTGACTACCTTATCATTGTTTACACATTTCCTACTGACTACCTTATCGTTATTTACACATTTCCTACTGACTACCTTTATGTTGTTTACACATTTCCTACTGACTACCTTATCATTGTTTACACATTTCCTACTGACTACCTTATCGTTGTTTACACATTTCCTACTGACTACCTTATCGTTGTTTACACATTTCCTACTAACTACCTTATAGTTGTTTACGCATTTCCTACTGACTACCTTATAGTTGTTTACACATTTCCTACTGACTACAGTACCTTATAGTTGTTTACACATTTCCTACTGACTACCTTATAGTTGTTTACACATTTCCTACTGACTACCGTATAGTTGTTTACACATTTCCTACTGACTACCTTATAGTTGTTTACACATTTCCTACTGACTACCTTATAGTTGTTTACACATTTCCTGTTTTCACATTTTCTGTTGTTTGAATGACGTTACCTTGGTGGTTATGATGGGTTTTGTCTAACAGATTTCCTGCATTCTGATTGGCTGCTTACTATCGGTCTAATTGTGATAGCCTACTAGTGGAGAAAAGAAGGCGGCTGAAATTAGTAGCGAGCCCCATTTGGCTACAACAAAAGAGGATTTCATCGATAATTAAAATTGAACTGTGTTCCAAGCTCAGTTATTTTGTATACACTTCTTGCATTCTGATTGGCTACTCACTATCGGTCTAATTGTGATAGCCTACTACTAGAGAAAAGATGGCGGATGAAATTAGTTGCGAGCCCCGTTTGTAAGTCCCCTTTTAGCATCCGTTCCTTTTAAAAAGGTCGCCTAATGTATATCAATTCTGTGGCCATATTTTTTTAAAAAGAGGATTTTTGTTCCTAATCTTGTTGGCCTTTGACTACGAATATGCATTACTCATTCTGCCTACGGCCTCACGGACTACGAGTTTAAGTAGCTCATTCAGCCTACGGCCTCACGGACTACGAGTTTGCAAAGCTCATTCAGCCTACGACCTCACGGACTACGAGTTTGCATAGCTCATTCCGCCTACTACCTCATGGACTACGAGTTTAAATAGCTCATTCAGCCTACGGCCTCACGTACACTACGAGTTTGATTAGCGCATCCAGCCTAAGACCTCATGAACTAAAGGCCTCATGTTCTATTGACTTGTATAGTCCTTTTTGTCCTCGAGGTCTTTTTGTCAAATGGTAAACCTAGTTTACTGCCACAAAATCAAGGCTTAACAGAAACTTCAGAGAGAGATTGGTTGAGAAAAGTTATTCTTTTCAAACTTAATACCAAAAGTAAATAACTGCTATGTAAATATCTTTAAACAGTTTTTTTTTAATTCCACGACCCAATTATACAGTTGTATAACTGTTTTAGGGGCTGTTAACACATGTTTTAACCTTTAATTTAAATTTTAAATTATGAAAAACAGCTATTTAAAATTTTACTTTTATCTGTAAGAAAATATGTACAGAGGAATGCATTGAAACAGATTCTATGATTGTTCAGTTTTGTACTGCAACCAGAGCAGCGTCTCTTCAGAGCCTGGGCCCGATTGTCGAAGCTGCAGCTGCCGGAGCTTATTGCTTCGTACTGACAGGTGAGTAAAAATTGTTGACGTCACTGATCAGTTGTACTTAGAAAACATTCTCAAAACGTATCGGAGTTCGAGGCGAGCAATTGTTCTCGCTCACCTTCGCTCGTGCAAAATTGAGCTGAGAAGATCAGTAAATTACTTAACCTACCTACCAAAAGTCTCTCGTCTGTTATATAAATAATAAATACTTTATTTAACGTCAATTGCGAAGGAAGTGGTTGCCCATTCTTCCTAGCCAGAGGCTAATGCTTTTAAAATCGTTCGACGGCTCAGATCGTGGCGTGAAAATCAATTTTGCAGAAGGAGGAAAACCGGAGTATCCGGAGAAAAACCCTCGAAGTCAGATTGAGATCGACAAATCTCAGCCGACATGCCGAGCCCAGGAATCGAACCCGGGTCGTAGCTCGGTGGGAGGCACGACTGATGACCACTATGACTCCTGATTCCTGTTTGGAGCAAGCTTACGTTCCAGATTTTAAAATAGTTATTATAGTAGCAATAAAACAGACTTGTTTTATTTTATGTTTTTGACGATGCGTTTAGTGCTGGCACGTGGAGTATAATAACAATGGTAAAATGCTGGTTGTGACGCTTGTTTTTGGCCAGATTTTAATAAAGAATGTTTGACTTTTAGTAGGTTTATACTATTATATAAAATCCGTTTGCGTCAATCAATTAGATTATACATTTCAAATTTATTAGGTACCGTATTCGGCAATTATTGTGCGTTTATGAATAAGCATTCTTACGGCCTTAAAGTTTATAGAATTCCAATTTTTTTTAATAAACAAATTCCATAAAATCCCTAATTTTTCACCCATTAAGGGCTATTTTCTCTAAATATCCCTTATTTCTGTCAATATTAATTTTCAGGCATTACGTGGAATATTTTCCTTTTTTCGTAGCTGCAGGAGATGTTTACTCTTGGGGTTTCGGAGTGCTTGGCCATGGTTCGGGAGAATATTTTAGTAGAACACCTAAGCAAGTAATTGGTTTAGACAACGTTGGAGAAAGAGTGGTACATCTTTATTGTGGGATAGAGCACGCGGCAGTTACCACAGGTGACTGACATGCATTATTTATTTTTATTATTTACAAATCTAATATTTATTTACAATTCTAACATTTTGCATCAGTTATTGTGCATTAAAAGTATTATGCATTCTTTAAGAGTCCCCTTTTAAAAGAAATTTTAGATATTTTTTGTTTTATAACTCTCAAATTCCATGCTGTAACAAAATCATTTTCAGAACTTCCACAATGTGTTAGTAATTGCCGGCGAGTCTAAGCAAATTTGCTAAGGTGGTCTCCTAGTATTTATAACTGACTGATCCAACCGAAATGTGAAGTGTGATAATGCAAGTGGTGTATGCAGGGGCAGATACAGGGGAGTGAATTAGGTGAATTTTCACCCCCCCCCCCCCCACTTTCTTCAATTTTCTGGTATATTCTTTGTACTTGCCACCCTTCTTCTCCAAGAGCCACTGGTAAACTCTTTTTATTTTAAGACCCTGAGTGGTGATCCGGCCGGGAATCGAACCCGAGAGCTCCTGCACAGCGCCTTGCCAACTGGGCTAACCAAAGGGCAGTTAATTTCATGATAAGGGTGATGTGTGATGATGATTATGTTGTTTTTAACCGATTTGATCATATATTGTGTTGATGATAGTTGTGTAGTGTGATAGTTGTGAAAGATCATGTGTTGGTTGTTTGTTTCTCGACCTTCTATCCAGAAATGAACCCGTTACATATTTGCCAAACAGAGCAGGGTTTGTGATCGGAATTCGTATCAGTTAAATATGCGGCGTATAGGCATTTATCAATAGAACAGTATTGTCCTTATAACAAAATAGTGTACTCGCAGCACTCACTTTCGATTAAAAAGAGAACAGTATTGTCAGTGTAACAAAATAGTGTACTCGTAGTACTCACTTTCTATTAGAAATAGAACAGTAATGTTACTATAACAAAATAGTGTACTCGCAGCACTCACTTTCTATTAGAAATAGAACAGTACTGTCACTATAACACAATAGTGTACACGCAGCATTCACTTTCGATTAAAAATAGAACAGTATTGTCAGTATAACAAAATAGTGTACTCGCACTACTCACTTTCTATTAGAAATAGAACAGTATTGTCACTATAACAAAATAGTGTACTCGCATCACTCACTTTCTATTAGAAATAGAACAGTATTGTTACTATAACAAAATAGTGTACTCGCATCACTTACTTTCTATTAGAAATAGAACAGTATTGTTACTTTAACAAAATAGTGTACTCGCATCACTCACTTTCTATTAGAAATAGAACAGTATTGTTACTATAACAAAACTGAGTACACATATAATTCTTTTATAAGAAGTTTCTTTAGCCCTTGAGGCTTGAGCCTCCGCTTTCTTAAAATTTAATTCAACTAGCTTAGCCCTGAAAGTTTCTTAAGGATTTCCTAATTTCTTGAACACTTCATCTGAGAAACAGGCTAAGTAACAAACATTCATTCTCAATCTCATCTTAGCTTTTTTTTGGCTGGGTAAAATGAAAGTGCCATGCATTTTGAGGTTTATAGCGCAAAAACACACTTTATAAATATACTGAGGAATAAATTAGGAAATTAAAAACATACCTTTCTCAAGTTCCGGGTCATTTTTCTTGTTTTTCATATTTAGAAAGTTTCTTGGTTCAAGAGAGTTTAGCCCTAAAAGTTTCTTAAGGAAAGTGGTGTACTCGGAACACTCACTTTCTATTAAGAATAACTAATAGGAATATCATTTACAAGAACATTAAGGCTGAAATTGGCCAGATTTAAAAAATATTTGAGAAAGATCAGATTTTGTATTTTTTTGTTTAAAAAAAATACTGATTACATATTTTACAATTACATGCATTCTAACCCCAATGGCAGTGCCGTAACCAGACCTATTACCTTTGACTGCAAGAACTATTCGATACCACAGTAATTTCAAAAACGGAAATTCATTGTCAGCAATATTCCGCCGGAATCGAAACTGGAAATTTCAGCTTCGGCTCAAAAAAAAAACAATATTCTACTAAAAAAAGTGGAGCTCGAAATTAGATTTGATAATGAAAAACCGAACAAAGATTATGAACTGAAACCTAATTAAGCTCTTGCTTTGTCTAAAAACCATTTGTTCTCCGGCCAGACATGTTTTCTTCCATATGCCACTAATTCAAAAATATAAAATAAACTACGATTTCCTAAAACGTTTGCAATAACTTTAAATATAAAATAAACTACGATTTCCTAAAATGTTTGCAATAACCTTAACGAAGCCTCAACGTCTCAATTCTATTCAGTTGTCATACACTTCCTTAGATCTCATGCTGAGCTTCTTTTTCGACTGCTTCACGTTTTTTAAAAGAAGCAGTACATTTTCCCGACGCTCGTTGTCGTAATTTTTGGGGAATTTCAGCCTCAAATTGTTCTTAATTCTTTTCTCATTTCTTGCAGCTCGAATTGACAAAAAGAAACAATCAAGGCATTGGAAAAAGATGCGCTTCGCATTTATGAAACGTGAAGCACCGTCAGACTTCTTCAGTTCTTGTCAATATTGTTTTAAGATGATTTAGAGTTATATTAAAGTCTCTACTTAAAACATTTTCATAGATATTCGGTGCCTCAGCCTGAGACTATTGAATTGAATTGAGTTGAATTGTCATGAATTGTTTTGAAATTCTGGTCAATTTGAGGCTCGTTCTTAAAACGTTCACGTTCTTACAAAATAGTATGTAATGTCATCAAACCCTAAATCGTCGAATTCTAAACCTGCAATGAATATCAAACAGTTTGGAACAAAAAGAAGCAAGTTTTCTTTGAGAATTTTTCTGTTCTTTTCCTTTTATAGAAACCTACATTAGTTAAAAGTGTTATATAACAAATGCACGTATTTCCTCTTTTGTTCCAGGATGCTACACAGTTGAGGTTGTTCTGATATCTTAAACGACTTGAACGTGTATCGTGTATTTTCTGCTACATATGGGCGTGAAAACCGGCATTCATTAACTGAATAAACAACTTTTCTATTATTATGAGCAATTAATGCGGATTCTTGCCGTTTTATTACACAGGAAGACGTTAAAACTCTTTTCAGTGAAACGTTTGAATAAATATCTTAACTTATTGATAGTTTAACAATAAATGCTGATGCACTGGAAAAAATCTAGCAAAAATCTTACTAAAACCAAAAAAAATATTTTTTGTAATACGAAGAAACATAACACAATCACTTATTCAGAAAATATTTTGATATTTACTTAAGAATAAGTTGTTAGTTTGATTTCAAGAAATAAAACTGAGCAAATGAAGGAGACCTAAAAATACGAAAAAGATTGCCACCGTCTTTCTTATTTAGAGGAAACTGAAATACTACAATGTGTACCATACTGCAAGAAAACGAAAATGTGTCAAAAATGCTTATTTTATTCTATATTTTTTACTTCAGATTAAACTTTGCCGAAGGCTAATGCGTAATGATGTCGTAAAACTGTTTGAAGAAAGAACCATAAAACTGCAAGTGTAACTGTCTTCGAAGGGAAGTTATAAAGTGGCCATTCATCTTTATCCGCCGTGTATAAAAAGCTACCTAACCTGGAAATACGCGAGACAGCAGCTTGGTGAGGCAAAACGAAAGCTCGCTAGAAAAGATATCGCCACAGAGAGGATAAACAGTTCTGTGAAGGGCCAAGCCAATAAGGTATGCGACCAAACAATTTCTCTTTCTGAAGTAAAGTGAAACTGATGGATAAAGTGCAACATGAGTAAGAGCAAAAATTTAGGTGATGAAAAATTCACCCTTCAATCCAGTTGTTTAAACTGAATGTTTTGGTTACATTATTAAGAGAGCTCAGTCTAAAGTATTAAAATCTGAAAAAAAGTAATTATCCAATTATTAAACTGAGAATTATTCTAGAAAAAACGTGTTTCACTTTCAGTAGATCCCGCCATTTAGTTATCAATTTTAACATGTGGTTTTATTTAAGAAATAAAACATCTTCACGGTGTCCTGTGTGGCATGGTGAGAACAGGAAACGAACGCTTGATAGAATTTGAGAACAGATCAGTAAAAATACAGGACGCAGTCAAGGAATTTCACTGCTTGAGAACTTTGCCGAATCGTTCACCAGACTTATAAAGTTACAGAGAACATATTTTATTTCTTTTATAAATTATTTCTCAGAGTAACAAAGAGAAAGACGAAATACGATTGCGAAATGTGGATTTATACTTTTAATTTCTTTCATTATTAAACTGGAAATTTTCACAACTTGAATACATCCAATAATATTGCTCACGTTCTTTTCGTGCTTCATAGCGTGTTTTCCTAAAATGCGCTTGTTGACCAATCAAAAGACACGTACTATCCTTTCCTCGATTATCCGTCTGTTACATTGCTCAAAAATTGTTACTATCCACCCTAAAAGAAAGATTTTAATTTATTCAAGTTTAATATTTTTATTCAAGTTTTACTAAATTTCTGCTAAGCCACAACCGTTCAAATTGTACAAAAAGCGTCACCAAACTACCCTGATTAAAATAACGAACACATGCAGTCCAATTCAAAAATGTCGGATCAATGCTTGAACTGGCTTCTTCACCAGTCTGGAGTAAGACTTGCCTGAAAGATTCCAACCTCATACCCAGGGTCATTTCAGTGACGTAGTAGTGACGTCTACGTCAGTGAAATGACCCTGGGTACTAGGTTGGAAATATTCCTGAGACACTGATACGTCATACATTTTCATATCCATATATGTAAACCCAGTAGCAGTAAAGCTTGCTTTGCAATTGGTTCATGCAAAAACAATGGTCTTTACTGCAAGCGGTTTACATATACGAAAGTGAAAATGTATGACTTACTAGTGTCTCAGAAATTTTTTCTCAATCTTGCAAATATCTCGACAGTGCTGGCATTGTGAGAGCGTGAACGCAACAGAAGACATACAAAAATTGTCTGTCGTTTCATAATGTTTACCTTTTTTCTAGGCAATAGATTTAGAGATTAAAAACAATCGGCTGTTTTGATTTTCTCCACCTATCCACGAAAACCGTGTACCCACAGCGGCAACAAAACCGAGGAACTACTGTATATTTAAAACGCAACTAAACCTTTTTCTTCATATAATTTAAAGCAATTTTGCTATTATAAAAATGTTTTTGTTCTAGATCAAATGACACTCTTTTTTAAAATACTTTAAAATTTGAAAAGTTTCCACTATCTTGGTTCATGTAATGGAACTGTAATAGCCGTGAATGACGTCAACCATTTTTATAAATTTGTCCACAAACAAAAAGTAAAGGCAAATAACGATAAATATCAAATGATGTCAATTACTAAAATTAAATGTTGTCAGGCTCAGGTTTTTGTTTTAAATTACGCTGTTATAATTTGGCATTGGCGTCTTTCATAACTATCGCCAGTGCCCTTCAAGACAGGGTCATGAACGACTGGATGGAGGGAACTTTTCAAATTTCAAAATATTATGAAAAGATTATCGTTTGATCAAAAACATAAACGTTTTTACAAAAGTAATTCAAATTGTATGAGAAATCGATTGAACCAATAACAACAAAAATGTTTAGTTGCACTTGAGCAAACAGTGCTTGTTCGCGGTGATTATCATTCTGCTGTCGCTTCAACTTCTCATGAAGTTTTTTTTTTGTCAGCGTCCCAATCCATAATTGCTTTGGCAAATACACTTGGCATTAATCTTCTTTGTGTGGGTCATTGGTAATTTTTTGAGCATAAACAGAGCAAATGTTTCTTCACGAAGAAAAACGAATACTAACATCAATTGTAGATGTTAAAGCAAAGGCAGCACGTTTTCTTCAATTGTTGTAATACCCTGAGTGAAAGTCTAACCATTTGCAGATGTTGGAGCAAAGGAAGCACTTTCTCCTCAATTATTATAATACTCTGAGTGAAGGTCTAACCATTTGTAGATGTTTGAACAGATGAAGAACCTTCTCTTCAATTGTTGTAATACCCTAAGTGAGGGTCTAACCACTTGCAGATGTTAGCGCAGATGAAGCACTTTCTCCTGAATTATTGTAATACCCTGAGTGAAGGTCTAACCATTTGTAGATGTTAGATCCAAGGAAGCACCTTCTCCCCAATTATTGTAATAATCTGAGTGTTCTTCCGGCCGGGAATCGAACCCGATGCAATTAGGCTAACCCCATTACTACTTTAGGTACTGTTATTAATTAATTCATTCCTTTGAAATTTTTGACAGAAATGAAGAGTGTAGTGTTGCCGATCCTAACCATTCTGATATCATTACAAGGTAAATAACTATTTATGGAGACCGAGGGTAGTACTTTGTGTAAAGGACACAAAATTAACGTTTGCGACTGGCTAAAGTGATGATGGGTAAACTTTATCTTTCTTTTGACTGGTTTTTTAAAAATCTGTGTCCTCTACTCTAGCCCGGGACGCTGAGTTGCCCGACTCAACTGTAATGAATTTCTATCTCTCTTTTTATTTTTTAGAAACTATTGGCTTAAGTTGGGAGAATTTAGCAATACAACTGGGAATGAAAGGGTTAAAACTAGCGGTCAAGATTAAAAGTGAAATTCTCTCAAACTTGTTCAATGAAAAGTATGGGATCAAGTTGGGAGAATTTAATAATTCAACTGGGATTGAAAGGGCTAAAGATAAAACAATATCCGCCTCTTCATATGAGTTAAATTGCATTTCGCAATTTTTTTTTTGTTTTTTAGTAGTTTGATATGTGTATAAAATCACTGTAGTATCAAAAACTCTTAATGATATTCATAAGCATGTTTTTAGGCCGTAAAATTCCCAAATTTTATTGAAAATGTGTCCCGGGGACTGGAATCTAATTGAGTTCCTGTGAGGTAAAGTTGTTTACCTCGCGAAACCACGAAATGTTACTCGCTTATTCCATTCTGATGCGATTGAGCGCTCCAGTAACACATCATCTTCCATCTTTCTTCCTAACTTGCTCTGTTGCCATGTTGAATAGTGAGTAGGGTTAACAACTTGACGTCACCGCGAAGTATCACGTGTCATTTTAGCCGCCAGTGGAGATGTTTTTCGCTGAAAGCGCGTATTTCAAATCCTGTTAAAAGATAACATACCGTGAAAAAAATAGTTCAACCAGTATATATGACATGTTTAAGCATTGATAAAATAGATTTTTTCCAAGTTTCTTCTTGTTTTCATATTGCCTTCATTTGAATTGTCGTTGATAGTGAGAAAAGCACTAGACATTAGTGACCAAGGGTCATTATAGACCTTTTCTCCCATAAAACCCTTGGTTTTCTTTTAAAAAAACCTTTGGAAAGGGGAAAGCAGTGATTTGTTTGCTTTTTTCAAATGAAACCGAGGGGGTTTTTTTGATGGAAAACCAAGGTTTTTATGGTGGAAAAGGTCAATAATGAACCTCGGTCATTAATTTCTAGTGTTCCTGATAGTGAACCGTTCTTACCAATTGCCGACTTTCTTCTCATCTCATGGCGGCCATGTTGGAGTTATAATTCGGAGCACAATTTAGGCATCCTGCTGGTGAATGTTCAGTAACTTACTGTTTTGCTCCGTAGTTGTTCATATGTCTATTTACGATTTATGGTCACTTCGCCATCACAGTAGTATGGATGATACCGAACAGACTTGATGAGAAATGACCGGACACCCTATTAACAAAAGAGTTTAGTACAAAGGAAGGTTTGTGTTGTCACAAGCTTATTTTTCTCAGAAGTCCCTAACAGGAATCGAACCCATGACCTTCTGATTACTGGTTAGACACTCTACCCACTGAGCTACAGGAACTCACAGGGAACAGGTCACTTAACTTGATTCTTATAGGTGGAATTTCGGGTATATATCGTGCCGAATTGCTAGGAACAATATATCCATACGTTGATAAATTATATATAGTAGTTGAATAAAAGTTTAAAAAGGATCAACGCTAAAACTTTAACTTTAAGTTTCTGGAGTCAGCTCAGTAGTTGAATATGCATTTCCAGCTTGAAAATAACTGTACAAAGGAAGGTTCGTGTTGTCACAAGCTTATTTTTCTCAGAAGAAAAAATCTTCCGAGTCACAAACGGGAATCGAACCTTTCTTTCGTTTAGAACACCAACATCGTGCTCGCTACTCCTGAAACTCCTGGAATTCTCCTTGAAAAACAGATGATCTCCCTGTTATTCTTTTAGGGAAACATTTTTGTCACTTCTCAAAAGAAAGCCAAGACCTACAGACTCATCTGTATCGCATCTGACATGCTTGCTTTTTATATTTTGTTGAATCAAATTCAGTTGTCACTGCTGTATCAGAAAGTAGTTGATTGTTGCTTTGTTTTTGCCGAGAAAAATTAAGGTTATGTCCTAGAATAATAGACCATTTTCGCATTGCAGATGCCGCTGACTTCAATGACAACAGACTCAGTTTTTGCAGTCTTAGCCTCAATATGAAGTTAACTAAAAATAACACTCAAACAGCGGTGATAATCATTTTTAAAACATGCATTTAAGCATGCGGCGTTTCTTTGACCGCGAGGTTGTCGTCATCATAAAGGAATTTTGAGCCCAGGGAAACGCGTCCACGATCTAGATATTTGAGGGAAATTCAAACTTTGAAGCCCAAAAAACAGCAAAAAGAGAATCAAAACAACGAAATAAAGTTAACCACCAATTTTTTCAACAACAAAAACGTATATACAGCAAATTTTTATTTTGATGATATATACACTTTAAACTACGTTGGCCAAAGACCAAGAGTTGATGTAAAGTTAAATGGTCCTAAATACCAACGTGGTTTTGCACTACATACAACTATGCGCATTGTTGAAGGTAAGACTTTCTCGCTAGTATGTTTGAATGTTTAACAACAAAACGAGGTTAACACAGCCAAAACTGAATCTGCTGTCATTAAAGTTTGCGGCATCTGCAATGCGAAAATAATTTATTGTTTACCGTGGAGAACTTCTGGAGTTCTATTAATCTCAATCAGTGAGCACCGTTGTGTCACTTAGTGCTTTGCATACTCGAGGAACAATAAGAATTTTAATACAATGGAATGAAGTAAATCCCAAGAGAAATCATGCTAATAAAAAACGTAATAAAGTCGAGAGCACGCGTAAGTCGGAAGATGAGCATATACGAGTTGTCACGGAGAAAAGCAAGAAACCTGTAAGGAGTCAGGATGGCACAATGGTCGTCACGCCTCTCACCTCTACGATCCGGGTTCGACTTTCCCGCCCCGCACGTGGGATGAGGTTTGTTTATCTCAATCTGACTCCGAGGGTCTTTGTCCCAGTACTCGGTATTCATCCCTCATCAGAATCCACTCCCAGCTTATAAAATCTGGCTGTGGATTTGTGCTCTGATGTCCATGTATGGACTGAGTTCTGGGGCCGAGTCCCCAGCTGTCAGCACGGCTCCTTTGGTTCGTCCTTGTTGAGCTGCGTCCATTGCCATTCAGCCTCTGGCTGCGAGAAAGCGCGATTAGGTAGCCACTATAAAGAACGAAAAACTTGTCTTTTCGTACTGAATAATCCCACGCGAAGGGCGAAACAATTGTGACTGTGTGAAAACCAAGAGTATTACATTTTATCCAAAGGCTTTTTTTGTTTGTTTTTCATTTTATTTTAGTCTCTAACTTCAGTTAACGTTTACTTTCTTATTTTTTTTGGAATTGGTCTCTGTCAATTTGCGCAGAATGTTTTTAACGATTCAAGGAGCCGAGTTGTGTGTTTTTGTAGAACAAACAAGTAACCGGATTTGATTTTTTTTTTAACATTTTATGAGTCACTGTGTCATGCCGGTCACCCAAGCTTATAAATGCAAAATCAATACAAGGCGCTCACGAAGCGTTGACTGGGCTACCTTTTGTTCCAGGTCCCTCTTCACAACACAGCTGGCGCTGCAAGGAATTGGAATTTTGTCTACCACAGGTAGCCCAGTAACAATAAAGCTATTTTTATTTGCTCTTATGTTCTTATGAACATTTAGGAATCTAGTGAGGTTCCAAGGAGTAGAGATAAAAAAACTCGAGGTCCCTTACAAGGATCTTACTCCTGGGCCTACGGTTTAACGTCCTTATCTGAGAAGACGCGAACATCTAACCATTTGTAGATGTTAGAGCAAAAGTAGCACTTTCTCCTCAATTATTTTAAGACCCTGAGTGTTGGTCCGGCCGGGAATCGTCCTAAAAAGGACGAAACAGCTGTCCATGGTTGCTCCAGTTGCCTACTTTGTACTTACTCGGGTGAAGTCGGTTGCGCGCATGCGTGTAGATTCTGTACAGACGGTAAAGTTGAGTACGACTGGCTTGCTTAATTAGTTAAAGTATATTTTATTAACAGATTTAGTATCTAAATCTTCACAGTATTCTTAGTGATGTTATTAGTACTATTATTTTGTAGCTATGCCGAGTTATAGTTGCACTATTTTTCTTCTTGTTTTATGTCTCTCCCGACGGAGTATTGTAATTTTAACGTGCACCTAGCAATGCAAACGCCTATTTCCAGGAGCCCATAAGTAGGAGCGAGCAACTCCCATAATAGACCTACGTCACGGCGTTTTCACGAACTGGTTTACTTTTAGATCGCTTTTAGCAGGAAATTTCAATAAAAGTTTCAGTCCCGGAGGAATCAGACAATTCATACAAATTAACAGTGATGTTACTGATCAAGTTTGGACGCATGCGATTGATTTGTATTCGCAATAACTGAACTAAAAATAAGTCGGTTCGTAAAAACGCCGCGACACTAGAACATTTGAAGTTGCTCGCTCCTACTTATGGGCTCATGCTATTTCTAATTGCAACTTCATTTTCGTTGGCCACCGTTTAACAGCAAAACATGTAACCCTAACCTTTACCCCAAATCCCAACCCTTACTCCCTAACCCTAATCCTTACCCTAATCCTTACCCTAATCCTTACCCTAATCCATACCCTAATCCTTACCCTAATCCTTACCCTAATCCATACCTTAACCCTAATCGATACCCTAGAACCTCACCCTAATCCTTACCCAAACCTAATACTTACCTCGAATAATGACCCTAATTCAAAACTCCTACCTGTGTACTTGACTTCACGAAATCAAAACAGTAAAAAAGCTCTTGAGTCCAAATCATTTTCCAAGCGAGTTTTTTAATCATTTAGCAAAACAAAATGCACTTTAGAGCTTACAAACTAATAGGCACTTTAATTACAATGTAAGCCAATAATAGCCTTTGCGTTGTTGATTATTCGCGTGAATGTATGGAGACGAAAGCATTTAACAATCATTAATTTCTGACATTGTATAAAGCATGATGCCACACACTAATCACGTAACATCATAGAGCCATGTTTCTATGGCTACTCTCAGTGTCAGTCTGATAACCACCATAAGTCGCCTGTATATTGTGTTGCTATAGGAAAATAACAGTTTGTCCCCAATGGTTGCCAACTCATGAGCTATGATCACGTGAGAGTCTCTAGCCTCGATATCATGAAAATCTAGCGCTGGAGACTGGACATTACTGGAACTGAGAAGAAAGCTACTGCAGCTTAAAAATTTTTGAAGCTTTAGTAGTTTTCTGTGCTCGCTGTCCACCAATTGGTAGTACTGACTTTTTGTTGCAATCATTTAACGCCCGGCTCTGATCTGAAAAACAACAAAAAAAGACCATAATGAATCACCTATAAAACCAAAGAAGTGGAAAAGGTTTTACCCTTTAACTCCCAAGATCTGGATAGCAATTCTCTTTTGTAGCTGCAATACATTTGCTTACAGATAAGTTAAAAGAATTTCAGCTTTTATCAAAAGAAGACTTCCATACTGATAAGTTCATCGATTCTCGTAATCTGTCTGCTAAACAGTGAATTGATATCGTAGGGTGAAGTTACATACTATCACTTCCGGGAGTTAAAGAAGAACTGCACCCTATGCTTAATTTTTCATTGCTTGAAAATGGAGACAGAGTATTGTAACAAATATGTTTTTTTGTCAAGTTTTTGAAAACTTCCAAAAACTTTTACGCTTGCATATTTCAAATATGCAAATTGAATCATATAAGTGGGTCCAATGAAATAATTCCCAATCTTATTAAACTTTAAAGATAAAAACATCAGTTGCTAATTCATTACCCGAAGAACTTGACGAAGCTTAGATTTAATTCAGATCTTGGCACATTTAATAAAATAATGATGCACGTCTTAGTAACTTTGTGGTCTTTATTAAATCAATCGCATCTTTTTTAACCGTCGCCTGGTTGGCTCAGCTGGTAAGGTGCCAATCTATCGTGCGAGAGGAATTATAAATATGTCAAATGCCAAACGAATAGCAAAATATTCTCATCCGCAAATCAAAAGAACACCTATAATAATAATAATAATAATAATAATAATAATAATAATAATAATAATAATAATAATATTAATAATAACAATAATATTAATATTAATAACAACAATAACAACAGATCCTTATCAAATTATCTTTATTTACCCTTTTTATAACAGTCAGTGATAATATAATAATTATAATACCATAAAACTTTATCTTTACAAAAAAATACTCTTTAGAGCTAATGAATAAAAAAAACATAATAATGATAAT
>JAOTRI020041853.1:6747-17858 GCA_028564885.2 Zoanthus sanctaehelenae | reverse complement strand
GTTTGATGTATCTCAGTGTATATTTATCACTTTTTGATAAAGAATATTAGTTAAATGTGGTCGCACCTTTTAGGGTCATTTTTAAAATCTTCCGTCGAGCACCCCTACCCACTTTTCAGGGGAGTCCCCCCCCGGGCAGGCAACCCTTAAATAGTTTCGTAGATATAAAAATATAGTTATCCTGAATATTTCTTTACCATGTAAATATTATAGATTATACACATAGAGGATATTACACGGTGGAGCGAAGATATGTATTTGATTTTCAAGTGGCAAAACAATATGGTTTTTGCCACGAGAAAATAAAATTCATATCTTTAAGCGGCCGTGTAATGTTTTTTTTTATTATACAGACAGTAGTGTTTTTCGGACCGAATTTACCAAAATTACGTCATCGATAAGCTCGTGTGAGAGATTACTTGGCTCCCGGATGTAGTTTTTATGAATTTTACGAGTGGCATATTTTCCAGTAAAACACTCATGTCTATGTAATAAAAAGAAGTATTTTATATAATACTGTAACTAAGTAGAATTGTGAGAGAAAATTGCTGGTTACAGTTGAATTTCAATTAAAACTTTCTTCTTAAGTGAAACAGTAATTTTGCTTAATTTAACTTTCAAGATCTCCATGGATGGTTAAAACTTTCTTTCCTTATTTGGTTAAAAACTTAACAGGTTTGCACTCATTAGTGTGAGACTAATTGCTTCAATTTTGACTGTAGGTAAGACTGCTACTTCACAAGGTTCTGATTCAGCGAGTTGATATATACTTGTTATTTTAGGAATAGGAATTTTTAGTCATTAGTAAAATCGAAGACTGTGTAGTGCAAAAAATTCAGTGATTTTATTATCTCAGTCGTTTTTAAGATAACATGGAAGCATAGGAGAGCTTAATAACTGTTTTCCTGTATCTTGAACTTACTATACACTTATTTTCAATTCCCTAACTAATAAACGACAATTAGCCCTAGGATTTTTTTGGGGAAAGGTAAAATGTTAATCTTGCAGCCATTTCGTCTGGGAGAGCCAGCTCACATGCAGCTGCCTAGAAGAAAATATACTATGAACATTTGTTAATAGGTTTTAAGAAACAAGCGACAATCTGGACAAAGATGTATACTTAAATTTTCTTACATAAGATACTCTTGGGTAGAAACTGCTGCCTTAGCACTATCTGAGCTATGAAGTCAAAGCTGGCTTGAATTACAAAGTCAAATCTGGGCGAAGCTGGGCTGAGCTACAAAGTCAAAGCTGGGCTGAGCTACAAAGTCAAAGCTGGGCTGAGCAACAAAGTCAAAACTGGGCTGAGCTACAAAGTCAAAGCTGGGCTGAGCTATTAAGTCAAAACTGGGCTGAGCTACAAAGTCAAAGCTGGGCTGAGCTACAAAGTCAAAGCTGGGCTGAGCTATTAAGTCAAAGCTGGGCTGAGCTACAAAGTCAAAGCTGGGCTGAGCTACAAAGTCAAAGCTGGGCTGAGCTACAAAGTCAAAAACATAGTAGCAGTTATCAAGGAGCAAGATAGAAAGAGAACGAAAAGAAAGTGGTTGACTCGACACCTTTTAGGAAAGAATTTAAAATGTGATATATGCATGTGAGTGTGAATGTAATTTTAAATTGTCGTGCTTCTTAAAAATATTTGACCTTCAAATAATATATTTGACTTCAATTAAACTTTGTTTTCATTTGTTTATTATTCATATTTGAAAGTCTTTCTTTTGCTCTCTTTGAAACAAATTTAGCATTTTTTATTAGTTAGTATGGATGACTGTAATAGAAAGCACAAAAAATGCATTTTGATATATTTTACTTAAACTTCTGTTAAACATCACCGTTTATCGGCAACAATAAGGTCTTTAAGATTCAGGACGACTCGGCTCAACGACGGCTACCAGAAGTAACTTTTTCTCGGTAAAGCTACTGCGCAAGACTGCACATGTGGACGACGGCGTGCTTGTTCTGTGAATCTCGAGGTTGTCAAGATTATGGCGGATTCAAGTCCTCATAAACTAGTTAAAGTTTTAGTTCATCGTTCATTTTTTGCTACCGTTTTCTAGCTTAGCGATTTTTTTTTGTCTTGGCTTGCACTGAGGAGATTCTTTTGGAAAAAAGACATTTAAAACTAAACACTTTTACATGCAAGTGCATGAAGTTAACAGATGGAAGCGAACAAGCAGGCGCTACGTTCAGCGAAATCCGCGTTAGTTTTACTACAAAGTTATTAATAGCTTTCCAGGTCCTGAAAGTTGACTGCCAGGAAAAAAAACAGACGTCGCAAATCTTAATCGAGATTTCCTGCGCGAATGACGCTGTGCTCTCCCCAGGCCGTTTCCGTCATGACGTTCACAACGGAAAATCCCCAATTCTATAGAATAGATTAACTTATTCTTTGTAATGAAGAGAGTTTTACCTGACAATTCTGTTTTTTTAAAAAGTGAAGTTTTTCTGAATTCTCTGTAGTTTTGTGGTGTTAGAAAACCGAGGGAAATTTAATAAATAAAAAATTTTTCATTAATTAAGACTGGCTTTCTATGTTTTTAAGCTGACGATTTGAATTTACTTTTTTATGGCTTTGAAGAAAACTTATTCTGAAATGAACAATTTTTATCATTGGACGATGTTCCAGTTTTCTTTCTAAATACAAACCTGTTTGTTAGCAATAACTGTTAGCAGTAGTATTAACTTTACTTCAAGTCAAATTCAAGAACAGATTAGATAGGGGAGGTATGTTTAGACAAGCAGACTACTGTAGGTATACCTGATTAACTCTAACAATGTAATTAATTTTGAAATGGCCTTTTTTTAAAACAAAACACGGAAACCTATTACATCAAATTTCCACCAAGGCCCTAGTTGGAATTTGTGTTGAGAGTAATTTACCTCCGTAAAAACTTAGGTAATTTTTAAAAATGTTATACATAATTAGTATAAATGTAAAAAAAAAGGAAAAATTGAACCAGCAGAAAAGAAAAACTGTATGAAGCCCACTGAAGTTCAAGGTTCAAGCTAGAAAAATGCAGAAAGATCGCAAAAAAGCAGAAATTTGCTGAAAGAATTGGGAAAAGCTGAAACACAAAACATGCAAGGTTAGTAAAATAAATCAAATGTGTCTAATGCGACACAAGAAGTATTGTGGTTATTTCCTTTTGCAAATTTGGTGGCCCTGAAAAGAGCCGGTGGTTGTTGTGTTACTGTCTTCGTTATTGTACGGGATACCTTGTACACAGTCTTGTTTTGTAAAACGCCTTTCCTGGTTAACGTACGTCATTGGATATAAAATCTGTTGTCTTGGTGCCATTTTACTTGGGAGAAGTCTTTGTTTGTCTGTTCTCTTGCCGCTTGGATGTTTCTTGTTTGGCGTAATGTCCGTTGTCGTTGCTTGTGGCTTTCCCTGTGGCAAAAGTAATATCCGTCGTTTCTTGCTTGTGGCTTTCCCGTTTTTTGTAATCTCCGTTGGAATCTCGTTTCTTGCTGGTGGTTTGTTTTCTGTCGTCTTTGTAAAGTTAGAATTCAGTCCAATATCTAACAATCTACAGTCCAAGAGTTACACACTATAAATGCTATCGTTTTACAATTCAAATTGAACAGGAATACGTCAAAATGACTTTGAAAAGAGAAAACATGAAAGAAAAACCTTTGAAATTCGATTAATGAAAATATAACACAGTACGACACAATTTTTTTAAAAAATCCCAAAACCTATGTAATAAAAACTGTGGTCTAGTGACAAACTCAAAGTTTTAAAACCTATTTTCCTACAGCAATACTAAAAACATTTTAGCAATTTACAAAATTTTACAATTTTTACAATCGTCCTTTCTACGAACTAAAACTTTAAAACGATAAAACTATATATTATTTACAAATATACAAATTTCTTTAGTTTTCTTCTGTACAAACAAATCTTGATTACGACGCTACTTTCAGAATTTGACGAAGTTGTTCGGTCATGGCGGCAGTGTCATAACGGCAAACAGCCTGAACATAACAAGGAGATGCAATCCAATGAGATGGTGGTTTGGGAAGCAAACTAGGAGGTGGAGGTGAGCTAAATTTTGGAGCTGCGTAAGGAGTCTTCTCTAATTTCTCAGAAGTAAAATTCGTCTGCGAGCTACCAGATCTCCTATGACTATGTGTATTAGACGTGGTCGATGGCAGCGAAACGAACTGACTTTGCTCAAAACTTGACTTATTCGTGTTCACAACGTGATCATTTCGTCGTCTTTGGTTTTTCCTCTTCTGATATCTTTTGCTTCTACAATGAGCTGTACTTAAACTGGAGTCTGAGTAAGAACTTGAACTGAAATTCATATTTTCCCGATCTAGAGACTACTGCCCGTGTCGTCGTCAAATTTCGATCCTCTTAAATCTTTCACTCAATACCTTTAAACGTTTTTTTACTTTTCAAAATAAATTTAAAGATCGTATTTTCACAATTAACTATTCCTTAGAACAGCTGAGCTAACTTTTCAACACAAAAACACAACCTAATTCTTCCTCAAAAAGTTTCCTTCTTGCGGAAAAACGAAATGAAGAAATTGTATAAAGGTGTTGCTTCTTGTCGAAATTCCAACTTTTATTATCCAATGAAATTCCTGCTGTAAATTTTTGTCTCCATGCAACAGCCAATCAGAGTATAGAATTGAGCACGCCCTGTCACCTGACATTTCAATAAAACACATGATTGATTCTTGCGTCACAATAGTATATTTTTAGATGTTTATCTAAGGGGTTTGCCCCAAACTGTTCTTGTTCGTATTTTCGTGTACTTTTGTCTTCGATTTTTTTCGCCTATCATATGGACAGTTTGAAATCACTCCATTTAATTAAGATTTTTCATCGAAATATTCTCACAACGCCTACGTTTTTGGAGTACATAAACAAAAGGAAAGGAAGACGAGCATGGTGTTAGCGAGGACGAACAATTACGATTCTAATTTTATGCAAATGACGTTTGTTTTTGCTTCAAGGGCAGGTTTGGGAATGTGAAACCGAATCACGTACACTTTGAACTAATGTCAGCGGTTATACTGAGACACATGCTCGTAAAATGGGCTAAAATTTTAAAAGTTTCTTTTAAGAACCTAATAAACATTTTGAGAAATTCTACTGTCGCACCATATAAAATGCTAATTAAGTTTCGCTTTGAAGTGCTGATTAAAATTCCTTTCCATTTTTGTTTGTTTTGCGGCTTGTTTGATGTAAAGCTTTTCAAGCAGAGGCAGTTCTGATTGGTTGAGCTCTAAGAGTATATCGCGACAGATGTTTTGTACCAATCAACCTCTTATCGAGGTGAAAACAACTTTGACAAAGGTTCTTTGTTATTAAAAAGACGAAAAAAGACCAAAAAGCTTTTTATTTCCTCTTGTTTCATTACGGTCGTTTATTCTTTAATGGCCCAAAAGAAGAGGAATAATTGAGGACTATTTCACTGATAAATCCCGTCGCGTGCTCATAGCAGAGAGTAGCTGTACTGTAGAATATCGGTAGAATTTGAAAAAGGCAAGACGTTACTCGGAGGGAAGCTAGTTTTGGCGTTTGTTTCGCTACACCAAAGTCCTAACAAGAATTCAAATTTACCACTTGCTTTGCTGAATTAATGTTTGTACTGGTAGTTTTGTCACGTTTGAGAGAAAGAAGTTTTTCAACCGCCCGCTTGTTGACTTGGTTTGCAAACAAACAGTAGTCTTACTGGCGTCCAAATTTGAGTATTTGTGAAAAAAACTTTCATTTTATGGAGGTTTCAAAGTTTCGAACAAAATGGACAATCGATAAACCCTGAAAAGGGTTGACAGTGTTTCACAATCCATCCCCTAGAAGCTTTAGATATTTTTAATACGTTCTCTAACGAATCACTTTTTACAGGAAGTGATGACTGATATACGTCTTTTGAAATTAAATAAATTCTTTTATTTTATACCTAATTTTTAACGTCATTCTCAAGAGAAAGGCGAAGATATGCGTAATGAAATAAACTTGTTAAGTGGAGTACTTTTTAACGATGGGTCGGGTTTCTTTGAGCGAATATTACAATCAATGTTTCAGTTCTCTTCTATCCTAGGCAAAAAGCAAATAATTGTCATCTCCGAAAACAATTTTGTTTCACAACAGGGTTATCTGCAACTGTATTAAAAATACATGTTCAGAAAAAAAGTACAAACATCTTTGATCATTTCTCGTGCTAAAGCGATCAGCGCACAATACTGGAAAAGCAATCAAAAGTTCGGTGGTGGGCTGGACTTTTCTCGAACTGTCATATGACGTCACAATATGTGTTAGCATGATGTCAAATGTCAACAAAGGGAGAGGGGAGGTTTTTTTTTCCATTGATCGATTTTTATGAAAGCGGAACCGCGGACTGTCCGCATGGAAGCTATTCAATCGTGAACATCATAGAGTCTACAATCTCTTTCGTTACAAACACAGCCCTGATCGCGCCATTTGCTGTGGCTTCGATAAGTTTCTCACGATATCGAGCATACTAGTGGAGAAAAGTTAGGATTTCCATAAAGTAGAAATAAGGACTGGAAAAACACGCCGCATTTCACAGGTAAGTGGACTGTGCGAAAGGCTTCTAAAAAAGAACTCTGTCGCCAGTTTTTTTAGACCTGTGGTTAGAGTATTGAACATGAAGGGCAAAGGGATTCTTCAACAAAACGTTCCCCGATTTGATATTCTGGAAACAGACATACAATATCTTATGATAGAATAAGAAACATAAAAGTATTAACTTAGATGATTAGAATTTTTCAAGCAAGAATTTATTTTCTCTGTCACAGAGGAGCCCCATGTATAATTGAACAGAACGGGACTCTCTGGTGAACTCTAAAAATTAAGAACTTACTTGTAACCCGAGAAGCTTTACAAATTTTAACACATTTCGAGTGCTTAGTTGTTCCTCGCGGCCCGCTATATTGCCGCTCAATGTACTTTTAAAAGTCTTTCTTATAATCGACTGAAGCGAAAATTGTCTTTTCGGGTTTTCGTTCTGGGGGTGAGCCTATCTTGAAAATTGTGGAAGAGAACATTCCTTTCACTCGGTTAACAGATCTAAAGAATAAGAGTGCAGTTAGTACTATAAAATGAATACGTTTTTCTCTAGTTTGGTCGAGTCTTGATGCAAAACCGTTCAACAGTTAAATGTAGATTTCTAGTTCTACCAACCGTGATCTTTTTGATCTGAATGAGCGAAATTTTTACCAATGTTATGATCTCATGGTTTTGATGTTTCATCAAGTACATATTCGAAGTTGCATTGCTTTTCATATTATAGTTTTTTACAAAATCTGTTTCATGAATTCGTTTTTTTTGCTTTTGATCGTTTACTGAAATCAACATAAAGTTCTCAGGAAATGAATTCGTGCTAACGCTTCGAAACATTCCCCTTTCATGAATCATGTTTGGCGTCCCCAACATGTATTTATTGAGTCAAACTTTCAATGGCGTTGGAAAAAATCCAGCATGTCACAAAACTAAGTAGATAATCACTCTTGTTATGTCTGTACTTCTTCTTTAGTTTAAAACTGAATCACCACTTTTGGCAAAATAATGGAGGAAACGGCTTTACTCCTTCCGTCATTGAGTAGTCATAGAAAAAGCACTTCATATATACCGCACATAAACGCCATCATGTTTCTCACTGGACACGATATGATTGATGGTGAGATAGTTTTGCATTTTTCGAGAATGTTTGTTTCAGAAAGAGAGGCAGATATCTCGGTGTTTCAATACCTGCAACAATGAAAGCGAAAGAGAGATCTTAGACAGTGTTCTGTTACCACAAGCCGCAGTTTTTGCCGAGGAAAACATTATGCAAATTAGTCCTTAGGCCTTTAGGGACTTCAAGAATACGCTGTTTGGGTTATTGGCCAAGTTACATCGGGATGGTTTTCTGTACTCTGTACAAACTATAATTCAATTTGGGAAAAGAAATTGAAGTTAAGAAAGATTTTTTGCGTTATGCGCCATAAACCACTTTACATGAAAGATATTCTTTTTTTCAAAACCTTGTGCTCATTCTAATTCAGAAAGCGCTCTCATTCCTAAAAAAGCTTTATGTAATATTTTATTTAGTCTTAAAGATCTGGAAGGACTATCTGTCACATATCTTGTGCATCAATAGAAAAATTTGGAAGCTGTGTTTCAAGTAACTTTGAAGAGAAAAGGACTGCCGCAAATCAAAGATCTGAACTGTGTATGATGACCTCGTAGTCGAGTACGTGTGCATTTTCGCACTGATTTAACATCAGGAAGGGTTGAGTTCAATTTAAGGCAGTTACTTTTTTCACTGCTGCACATTTTTAAATTCTGATTATGCTTGACTTCAAAATTTCCGACAAAATATCGATGCTAAGAAAATCGAAGCAAGTTTTTGCGAAGAATCGTTATCAAATACATCCTTCGTCATGGCTTGAGGGAAAACCGCAGCACTCACTATCATATTTCGTTCAAGACACTTCATTAATGGACGGTAAGCTGCGACATATTTTAATTTCAGTGGCAAAACTCTGTCAAGAAGTTGCTTTAAAACATATTTCACGTCAGTTTCGCTTTAGCAACGCGTTCAGTGCAATGCATACAAGATTTTAAAATATGCGGTGATCGCAGGCTCACTGTAAACAACATTTAACCTTAATGTTATTGTATAATATTTTGGGAAATTTCTAACTTTGATTTTAAGCTAGAGAATATCTGTGACCACTGAAAACTAACTTTGCTGTTTTAAAAAGAAGGTTTTCTTTTTATTTTGTCATAAAGTATCTATGATATACATTAGATATCAATGCTGCTTTGTGTGAGGTTTGGCATGTGATAAAATCTCATGGCAGACTTTTTACTCTCAGTTATTGAAAAGAAATTCAATCCTATTTGGGTAAAACCATATGCTCTCTTTAGCAAAATCAAAAATTTCCTTTTTTGACATTTCTGAATTGTCTTCTTATTTTTGTTTGCTTTGTTGAACAGAATAGTAAACCAGCATTCTTTGTTTTGATTTGATGAAATATTTATGTGTTCAAATTTGAAAATCCCAGATATTGTAATAGTTCACATCTTCACCAGCTACATGTTGGACCTCATGAGAATTTTGTTAACTTGCTCTTGTGGTTTTAATTTACTCACAAAACAAACTTCTTATATTTATGTAGTTTAAATTCTTGAAGTTTTTATAAAACTTTTCTTTTTGCTAAAACATATGACAATGTGATACTGTGCATGTATCAAAGTTGATCCATTTGGGTATATATTTGGTTATATATCATGTAGAAATTGTGTTTTTATAATCACAGACTCAACTCCAACTCATTTGGAAGAAGTTTTGAACAGGTTCATGATTAGTACAGTTCTTTTTAATGGAACATTTAATTGTTTTTTTTCCCAATTTTTTAAAATTTCTTGACACAAGAATACTACCTTATTTATTCACAAAAGTCTGTATGACAATGAAGCATCCGATGCTTTATTTGCAATTTTAGGAGTTAAAAAAACTAAGGTTTGTTAAGAGTGAAAGTTCATTATTTTCAACAAAGTCAGATTTATTTTTTTAAATAAAGAAAATTACACGACTAGCGAGTAAGACTGCTTAGAACTGCTGCCAGTCATTTTCTTCAGTACTGAAGATTTATCTGTGTTTTGATTATTCTTATCATTCAAAATGGTCATTAATTATGCCCTAAACCTTGAAGAATTTTCCTGCTGGGTAACTTTGTTTTACATCATTCATGTATCAACTGACATATTCTTGTTGGGCTTAATACGCTTTTGTTGGGCACCAAATGAGTGTACAGATTACACTTACTGAACAGTGCATACCAATTGATCAAGTTTTAAAAAAAAAATTCAAACTAAAAAGACAGTTAGAGCTTTTTGCAGTCTTTAGAAGTATGATCTGTCTGACTACAACACAAAAGAATGGAATTTCTTTTGTGGTTTTAATGGCAACCACAACACATTAGGAATTTTGATCCTAAACCTTAATATGGTTAAGTGTCTATTTTTCAATAATTAAAGGACCACTTGGGTTACAGATACATCTTCAGGTCATGCAAGCCTCGACAGTTGAAAATCGCATCCCAGAGTAAATTCAAAACTATGATGATAATTCAGTGTTTTTAAAACATTTGAAGAAGATTGAATTTAAGACAAGTAATGATAGAACTAAATTTACACTGCACTTTAATGGCTATGACATCATTTTTTCACTTAAATTTTTATATTATTATAAAATACATTTTCAAGCTTTTAATATTAATTTGCCTTTAGCAAAGATTTGCAGTCCCTGAGTTGCATTAAAAGATGTTTTCATAGGAAACTTAAAACATTAAGCAGTTTTGTGACAAAGGCCAGGCTAGGCAAATAAACTTTTTGTGATCATGACTACAATTAATGTGTACACTTTACATTGAAAGCAGCATTCATTTTTGTTGATCATAAACCTGTCTTCTAGATCTGCTGGACTTGTTTTGTTGACAAATTTTCAGCTGGGGCAACTTACATTTGAATATTATAAAAAGTCTGTTGTGTCTTAGTCAGCTGTAGGTTTCCTGAAGCTTTAACGACTTGATGTAATGATTAATAAGAATTCCTTTGATGCTGTCTTAGCTGGTAATATTATAACAACATCAAGAAACTTGAAATCAAAAACTGCAGCTTTGAGTGAATTACATTCTGCAGAAAGACGTATTTCATATTCTTAGTGTTAGCAAGATCTGATACAGTTGAAAGTCATGACGAGTGTAGATTTTGAGGGCCTGAAAATCAATATAAACTTTTTATGACAAAACTTGATGTATTGAAACAGCATCAGGTAATATATAGTATGTATTATCATGTATTTGTGTTACATACTGTGTCTTATTAAATAGAAATTTTCTTATAAAATTATTTTCTTTTTGACATTTGCTTTGTTTCTATTGTAGAAGTCATGGCAAGCACATCTGGGCCTAGTTTTCAGCATACAAGTCCTTGTACCTCAAGTTTAGATCATAGGACAACACAATGTACTACACTTAGTAAAGTAGGTGTTTTATTACTTTCATTACATCTGGGCCTAGTTTTCAGCATACAAGTCCTTGTACCTCAAGTTTAGATCATAGGACAACACAATGTACTACACT
>JAOTRI020041769.1:0-17865 GCA_028564885.2 Zoanthus sanctaehelenae | reverse complement strand
CCTACCGCTCACCTACCTCATCTACCCACCACCTACCCACCTCATCTACCTCATCTAGTTAACCGCTTAAACAGCTCCTCACTTCAACACTTTTGAAGTTGCTAGCTTGATTTGAACTCTTACTAATATTTGTTCATAGTTTTCCAGTTTTTTAGTTTATTTCACTTCTGTTTTACACATTTTGTTTGTTACATAGCTGGGAGATTCTACATGATATGGCATTTTGTACACCGGTATTATCTTCAAAGATCTGAAATGCCATTTATTCTTACATGGTTATTGCTATGAGACTCTTCAGATAATTTATTTGTCAATTCGTGATTTCTATTTCTTACCTTGTCTGTAATTAAACAAATATCTCCTAGGCTACCTGTGAATGCGTAGCGAAAGCTGACCCGTGTTTTTTCGTTCGATCGGCCGGTCGTTCATCTTTTCAGCGCAATTTTGAATGACGTCATCGCGTTGATGTCCTGTGCACGCAAGCGAAAGCTGACCCGTGTTTTTTCGTTCGATCGTTTCGTACACAGAGTAAATACAGGTTTCACAATACACCATAACCCTTTATTTGACAACATACCATAGGCATATTCATCTATCCCATTAACCAAAAAACAATATTTCCCCTTTAAAATGCCGAAGGCACTTCCATAATCTCCAATTACTACTAGTCTAGTCGTTATTGGGTTACAACTTTGAGCTTGATAAACAGTTAGCCATTGGTTGGTCGTTTATCGTAGCACTCTACATTGCACTGACGAGTCCCAAAAAGGACAAAACAGCTGTCTACGTGAAGTTGCTGGCTTGATCCTAGCTCTTGATCATATTTGTTCACTGACAAATTAAATACAGCGTTTTTTTTTCCAGCTATTCATTCAAGTTTTCTGACTAAGTTTGAGAAAACATTACCTTCAATTAATTTTCAGTAATTTGTTTTGTTTAACCAATTCTCATTTTCTCTTTAGCAAATGTCCTATTTTGTATGTGTTATGTAAGGAGTTTGATGTTGATAACTGGCTGGGGCAGAAAGAATCAAAGTTTTTCTAATGTTTAATTAATACATTGTGATTTTGTTTTCTTTCAGGAACGTTCTGTATATGGTTTGTACATCGGTACTTTACGGTGTCTCACTGACGGCTATTGCTGTTTTCTACATTGTATTTACAAACAGGAAAAAGAAAAAGTGTTTTAGCAACTTGTTTTTTATAACCTTCATACTATTTCACTGCGCAGTTGTGTCTTTGATCTCCGTAATTCCCAGAGTGCAAAGGGCACAACCCGGAACAGGTAAGTAAAATAATTTTCTCCGCTCCTAATGTTTTCAACCATTTACTGCAAGAGAATTTCAACGTTACATTTTTTAGTAAAACATCATTGTTCTCGTTTATTCTACTCTTCATGTTTGAACCCCTGATACTCTTATATACACTCTGATTATGCACACTCTGATTATGCACAATTTGTTTATGCACACTCTGTTTATGCACACTCTGTTTATGCACACTCTGTTTATGCACACTCTGTTTATACACTCAGTTTACACACACGCTTTAAGGTAGCTAGCAGTGTACATGCGCTCAATAAACTAAACTAAATACTTAAAAAGCCAAGGAACCCGTGAAGCCAGCGTGTATCTCAAAGTTCTGTAATTTTAGGCGGATGAGAGTCTTTAACTAACCCTGAACGGGACACTGATACATTGCAGGTAATTAGTTATTTGTCCCGGAAAGATGAAAAATCAAGTTAGGCAGTAAAAAGGGCGCACAAATACTCAAATCAGGGGGACCCGGGAGATCAGACCTTACCAACAGTGCAAAACCACCGCCTATGCGCTATTTCTCTAACTTGATTTATAATTCATAAAATTAGACAAGAATACAAATGCCCTCAAACTTTCTTAAACTGCGTTTTTGCGTTCACCTTAACCTGACCTAAGATACAAAATATCTAATACAATATTGCCACTTACAGGATTATTGCAGACGGCGGTTGTAACAACATACACCACGTACGTAGTGTGGACATCTCTGTCACATGAGCCTGATGACGTGTGTAACCCCCAAGGCTACCGTATTTCAGGATACAACGAGTCTTATCACCTGACGCTTCAGTCAGTACTAAACAGTATCATCGGGTTTGGCATACTTACTTATGCGGGATCGAGGTCCGTGAGCAGCAGTTCACGATGGAGTAAGTGTTCCTTTTTTGACTGACCGAGAGTTCGTAGGAGTAGGCAGTCAGGCGGGCTTAGCGGTCAGCAGTCACGCCTACCGCCTCTACAATAACCCAGGATGGAGTCCTGGGTCACGCATGCGGGCTGAGATTTGTCGATCTCGATTTGACTCATCTTTTGCGCAACACTTTGTGCAATAGGTAAAAATACAATGTAAAGAATTGAAAGGGAAAGGGGGAGGGGGTGGGGAACACATTACAAAACAAGCCAGTAAGGCCTTTCAAGGGGTCTTGGCGATATTGCTACAAAACTTCCGAACATATATCGACTAACTGACGGAAAAAAGAAACATTTTGCGACGGCAAAAAGCTATTTTTAATTTTGACAATGGGACAAATCTTTTCACTTTGCCGGTTATTTAGATTGAAGCATCAAAGAAAAAAAAAACAAAACAGGCCAACCAAATTCTCGATTGCTGTGGTTATGTTTACTCGGGCTGGTAGAATATTTAGAAACTAATGAGGTAGATCTTTCTTTCTTTCTTTAAAAAAAGGAAATTTTTACGAGCGCTTACTCATTTTACATTTAAATAATTATACACACCTAAAAGCGAATATTTGTATTTGATCGCAAAATTAGAATTACATTGACATTTGAGTCTGGCCTAAAATTTGAAAGATGGAGTACGGTTCGTGCGGTTCATTGAAAACCTAGAAAGTTAATAAATTTTAAAACTCATTTTCCATGCCAGGAAAGTTATGGAATTTCGATTAGAGTCATGAAAATTCCTGGAAAAGGGGTACAAAGTAAACGGTGATGTCGAACCCGCGTTCACACTGAAAATGAGGAACTAATGAATTTCAATGACATTTTCATGAGGAAATATCATTTTCCATGACCCAGAAAAATTGAGAAGTCAAAGAATTCAAACCACCTAATCACACTTTAATACAACTTTAAATAATGCGAGGAGGTATAACGTGATTTTACGTGGTGTTTTAGACTTCAAGTATTCACATTGTTTTAAAATGCAAAGTGCGTATGAGAACGACGTATTCGTGGCAAGCATTTAGGTAAGAATTGCTTTCACCTAAAACTATAGCTCAAGAAAATATAAATTCTACGAATTTTCCAAGACTTTTGCGATTTCCCCAAATTTCATGACTTCTTCATGATCTTCAAAAACAGTAACAACGCTATGTTTTTCGTACACACAGACAAATGGTTTTCCTGTGTCAACACGGATAATTCTACAACCACAGACAGTTCAAATGAAAGTCCTGATGAACCCAACAAAGAGAACTCCACATATAATTATTCTTTCTTCCACTTCATACTCTTCCTTGCCTCCCTGTACTTCATGATGGTACTCACAAACTGGTATAGGCCTCACAAGAGCAAACAGAGTGAGCGGCTCACACGGTCTTGGCCAGCGGTCTGGGTCAAAATGGGCTCCTGTAGCGCCTGCTTATGGTTATACACATGGATACTTTTAATGCCCGTATTTAAACAACTAATCAACGACGACGAAACGGAAGAGGAAAAAGAATCCACAGAACATCAACAGAGCCACTTAGTGTCGTACAAAGACGATATGGGAAAGTTTGCTTCTCCAAAAGCATTTTCTTCGCCTAAAGTTGTAGCAGACATAAAGACCGAAAAACATGGTCCACGTGTTGGGGGGAAGCCACAAAATGGAGAAGATACAACGAGCAACAAGCAAAGAAAAAACTCTGAACCAAACCATAAGGCTAACGGGTTTTCTGCAGAGAAAAACATTTACTCTGTAACAGGGGATTTTAATGGTCTCCCTGATGTTGGAACAAAACAACAACCATTGTCAGAGGCTGATAAGGAAATGTTCAGATTACAGGAAAAGATATTAAAAATTCAGAGTAAGATTGCAAAACTGCAGAGCAAAGTAGCAGTTTTACAGGGATTCGATGTTTAACTACTGTTTGTGTGGAATTCAGTATAACGACGGACCTAGAATATAATAATATTTCTGTATACAACTTGAAATGTAAACTTGCAAATGAAACTTGGAAAAATTTTGCAAATAAAGGTTTAAACAAAACTTTTTTAAAACGTTATAGCCCTCTGGAAACTATTTATAAAGCACCGATACTTCATTCATCCAGACCTTGCATTTAGAGAGAAGCAATGTATTCTTTAAGCCGTCTATATGTAATTAATCACTCCACATCTTTCGTTCGTACAACCTTTGATTTTGCATGCAACAAGAAAACCTTTTCAAGCATACAGCTCACAAAAAATTCTGGAATTTACTTCCATTTTGTTTTGAGTTACCAAATCGTTTATAATTTATAGCTGCAATAACTTCACTTCGCTTCTAAAAGCGATATTTATTGCCTTGTGCCAAAGCGAAGAAGGGCAACACAGCAGCTCTACATCTACTCAAACCAATCAGCAAGTAAATTATAAAATTGTTTATATACTACACTTAAATATAAAACTGCAAAAAAACATATAATTACCTCGACCAGTGATCAACATACATTCCAGTGTTCCCATGAGTTGCAGCAAGAAGCTTAAAAAATAATGGCATAGGAAGGAACAAACATTTGATACACGTAACACTTTTTATTGTGCCAACGTTGAAGTATTTTCAACGCTAACCAACAAAATAAATCTTAATGCACAGTGTCTTAATTTGTTATCATTTATTTTACTATCATTCTTTAACTTTAATTTTCTGCAAAAGGAGGTGCTTTGCAGTTTGCATGAATTCTGAGACTAAAACAACATGTACGATCAATAGTTTGCAAATTCCTTATAGGTAACAGTTAACAGTACAAAGTGCTTGCATATAAAATGTTTTATAGAGTCGGAACGAAAACAAAAAAAAAAGTAGGCAAAGTTCGGTAGCTTTAACTAGAATGAGGTACGTTGTAATTGTCGAAGTTACAAACCAGAAGAGAGGAGTGCTGAAATTTATATAAAAAAGTATGCAATTAAGATGACTTGTTTTTTTTTTACTTTTATCGTAGTAGTTTTTCTAATTCCAAGCTAGAAACGTATATTACACAGACCTGATAACATATAGCACGTCTTACTTTTGAAATGACAGACCGATAAATAAATTTCATATTGCATTATCTAAAGCTATACATAAAAGACTCTAAATATCAAATTGTTTCCATAAATATACTGCTCAATTGCAGCCGTCTGGAATGACGTCAAAACATGGAAGCCCCGCTACCACCCCGTCTACTGTCACTGTGGGCAGATAGAGTCCCGTGATAGTTCTCAACTCCAACAACATTAGACCAATACACTGGAAGAAGAGATACTCGATGACCAATTGATTTGAGATACGAAAACACTCCTTCCATTTGAAATTGTAACAGTTTGTCTTCTGTAGAAATGAGAAATCGAAGTGTTAGCTAAATATTTGTACATTACGTTTTTGTGTCAATTTTAAACAATATGAAAACAAAACAAAACATTAACTCCTAAGTTAAGGGTTAAAATAGTGACACAACAATTGCCATTTGGGTACCTTCACCAATCAGCTTGTGCTTTATTGACGATATGAAAACCACAAATCAGGCTTTTTTTAAAGAAGTAATTTTCATCTAGGCGCTAGGGCTTACACTCTTCTGCTTTCGAATTATGCCAAACGTTTTCCTAGGTTTTCACTGATCTACTCTCGAATTCTCAAAAAAATTGCCTAGGTTTTTACTGATCTGCTCTCGACTTCTCCCAAACGTTTGCCTAAGTTTTCACTGATCTGCTCTCGAATTCATCCAAACGTTTGAATGGATTTTCACTGATCTGCTCTCGAATTCTCCCAAACGTTTGCCTAGGTTTTCACTGATCTGCTCTCGAATTCACCCAAACGTTTGAATGGATTTTCACTGATCTGCTCTCGAATTCACCCAAACTTTTGCCTAGGGTTTCACTGATGTGCTCTTGAATTCTCACAAACTATGATGACCTCTTTACCTTTTGCCTCTACAACGTCTGGTTGTAACTGGTGGTGAAATCGAGCTCTCTCAATTGCTTCGGACAAACTCATACCAAAGGACAACATATTAATTATTGTTTGTGCGACCGCAGTAGTGATGCGTGTCCCCCCTGACGCACCCAGAGCCAGGCGATACCCACATCGGTCCTGGAGTATAAAAAAATGTTATAACGTTCTTTTCTGACACATATTTAGGACTAAATGGAGTACATTACAGGAGCGAATTTAAGGTATAAATATTATATTTGATAAGAAAGATAAATTTAACATCTGGGGGGCGATAACTTTCAATACATCACGAGTGCCTATTAATTACGAATTGTCAAGAGATCGCGCGACTTATTATTTATAATATACTCAACAAAATTACTTCGATAAAAAACGAGGCCTCTAGAAATCAATGATGCCATTTTCATAATGTTTTATTTATATCAGAAAGAACAATACAATCACAAGTGACGAGATTCAAAAAGTGCCTTTTTTTTATTTGGGTTTAATACAGATATCAAAAAAGAAAACAGTATAATTTTAAAACAAGCTTTGAGTTCCTGAAGTTATCTAAATGTTAGATCTGTGTGTTTACTTCGTTACCATAACAACTTAATTGCTATTCTGAAGAGTACAATTTACGCTAAAATTGTACTCGTCTCCACCATTTTAGTGATTTAGAATCGAGAAATTTTGTTGAGTATATTATAAGTATAAAAATACATTTTCATAACGATATAACTGAAGTTATCTTGTTATAAAAGGTTTCTGTAGAACGAGCGACTTCTGTGAGTTACACGACAATTTCGGTACACTTATAAGAACACAATGTCTAAAAATAGTTTTGAAGCCAACAGAAACATTACGCTTACTTGTGTTGTTTCGGAATTGTTTACTAAAATATTTAAAACACTTCCAAAATATTTTTCGGAGCTATTTTCCTAATATATTTATTATTATGTCGGCTGGAAATGGCTGCTGAATCGACAGTGTTTAGACAATTTTAGACTCAGTCTAAAAATGTGTACCTGTTTGTGCAAAACAACAACTGGAGTAATTGAGGACTGAGGTCTCTTGCCTGGTTCAATGAAGTTGGCCTGTTAAAAAGCAAAGACAAGACTTTGTAAATTACAGATCTAGTACAGCACCAACATGTACATTATGACCCATTATTAGTGTGAAGCACAACATTAGTTCATCTACTTTTACAGCTTATTGGGTAGAAAGAAAAGCAGTATTTTAAGGTTGCTTTCGGGTATTTTATAATTATGTTGTACTATCTATGCACTTGCGATTGCCGAGTATCCCCTTATTAACAGTTAGACCATAGGGGGGCTTAAAAGAACACACACACATCTATCATAAAGAGTAGGTTAGTGATCCCGATGTTGGGTGGTCTCTCTTCTAATATACTGAGAACATTATTAATATATGACGTATCATGGTTGCCACAGCCAAAAGTGTTTGAATATACCTGACTTTTCCTGACTTTTCCCCGACAAATTTGAAATTTTCCTGACCAACTGAATTAACAATTTCACAAACTAGTCCTGATAATGGCCTCCAACCTCCCATCACAGCTATCCTCTCCACCCATTTATTAATGCTTTCAGCAAGACACACGTAGTGAACATGAATTGATAGTTCCTTAACGTAACAAGGAAAAAGGATTGATTTTCTTGGAAACCTAACATCAGCTTGACGTTCAATTAAATGAAACAATATCCTACTAATCCATCATGTGTCATGTCCTTGAAATGTACCAAAGAATTTGAAATGTTAGAAAACAATGAAAACAGAGGAAGTGTGATTTCATAAAATTTCACTTTTCCCGACTTTTTTCAAAGATGTAAATTTTCCCTGACTCAAAGTAAAATTCCCTGACTTTTCCCTGACCTTGAGAATTTTTTTCCCTGACTTTTTCCTGACCTGTGGCAACCATGAGTATTTGTGAGCAGCTGTGACGGACGACCTAAGTCTCTCAACTGTCAGCTCTGTAACTATTTGTAAAGCGCATTTGAATATTTATACAGAAAATGCGCTATACAAATCAAAAATATATTATTTATTACTTATAACAATTATTCATACAGTAATAAAATATTATTTTCAACACAACAGACTTCGGAGATTCGCTATCGAATATAAGACGATTATAATATAGCTACGATATAACCCGCGCTCTGATTGGTTCAAACCTATGCTTTATTAGGACGATAAAGTCATGGTTTTCGCTTGCTTGTTTTCGCCTGCGGCTCGTAATTTTACAACGTTCTCTCCCAACATTATGCGTGCTCTAACTTACCGATAAAGTCATAGAAAGTTGTGCTCTAATGCTTAATTACAAGTTTACTGGCTCAACCAAGACTTTTTACACAATGAGGGATGATCAACGATTTGTATCATCATCTTAGAACTTGAAATATCGTGAATGTTCTATCATGTTAAAAGATGATGAGAGGTTGTCCTTTAGACGATCAACAATTGTATTACTATTATGATGAATTATCTTAGAAGCTGGGGTCAATCAGTGATACATCTGTTGAGACTTCCCAAAGAACATATCACCCATGATATGAAAGGTATGAAACAACAAATTATAAGACGATGTATCATTAATCGAAGAGGTCTCACTTTAGAAGGTTTTACACCATCAATAATAAAACGATGTATCACTAATCGAAGTTAACTCACCATAAAAGGTTTTACAATATAATGATGTATCAATGATGGAAGATGACTCTCCTTATAAAGTTTTACAATATAAATAATAGAATGATGTATCACTAATGGCAAATGACTCTCCATAAATGATAGAATGATATTTCAGTAATGGAACATGACACACTCTAAAACTAAAGATCTAATAACAAAAATGATAGAATAAAAATGTAACATTAGTAGACGAAGACTCACCTTAGAAGGTTTAACATCATAAATGTTAGAATGATGTGGAGACGAAAAGTCGTCCATACCATCATTGAGAATAATTCCTGTATTTGTCATCACCATAGATCCAAAGTAAAAATTAACGGTGCTAAGCATAAAAACATCATCAATGAGATTAAGAGAAGGCTAATTCGCGGTCAGTAACTATTTAGGTTTGAATGACCCTTAGTGTGAACTGGAGAAAAACAAAGCAAAGGCTTTACAAGAACTTAAAAAGGTACTTTTAAAACTAGCAAGTAAGAACGAGATTGGTGTAATCGTAGTTCTGTTCTTCAAATAAACTAAATGTGGCCAAATTTTAAAAAATACGCGACGATTTTGATTTATGCATATTAATCCTTTCAGTCCCAGTAGTTATCAGCACCCAATTTCTCCTAACATAACTCATATAATATAAAACAATTTGGTAATGAGATAATGATAATTGATCAAACAAAGCAAACGGTTAAAGATTGAAATTAAACTCTCTCAAATATTTACACTGAATAGTGAAAGCTCAGTTGGAAGAATTTTACAAAAGAACTGGGACTAAAATGGTTAATTGCGCAAACAAAGTTTAACCCTTTAACTCCCAATCAGTTATCAACACTCAACTTCTCCTTACATAACTAATACAAAATGATACATTTAGTTATGAGAAAATGAGAATTAATCAAACAGAGCAAACTACTGAAGATTAAAAGTGAAATTCTCTCTTGAAAACTTGTCCAATGAAAAGTATGGGCTTAAGTTGGGAGAACATAATAATTCAACTGGGACTGAAAGGGTTAAAACGGTGGCAAGAACATAATCAATATGTTATATTTGAATTTGATCTTAGATTCAAATTCCTTTTTAATCTTTATATTTTCAGTTTATTATCATTATTATCCAACATATATGTGAATAGAAACAGAATTTTAAAAGAGAGATTTTAAACTTTAACAACCATGATGAGGTAAAGAAAAAGTCTTAAAATTGTAACCAATTAATTCAGCCCAGCTAGAGTTACTACATGAGAAAGAATCTCGATCTAACGAGCACTTGATATAATGAACGCATTTGCTCAGTCCGTTAACAATTCCTTAAATCGATGTTCCGCAGTACAAATTGCAATACTCAAGCCCACATACTTTGCAGGCTCAACTAACCTTGTCGCAGACACTACCTCGCCATCTGGTCCTTGCACTGAGACATGAGTGGTACCCCAAGTTGGTTCCTGGTCAAAAAATGGTCCATAATGGCTCGCATTGTTGTAAGTCATATTGCTGTGTATGGATTCCCTTATTTTTGCCGCTGCAGTCTTACTGTTCAAAATAACACAAGCTTTAAAAAAGGCCTTCTGGTATGCAAATAACTAGTCAAAAATTAGAAACATATTTAAAGTTAAGTGACGAAAAGGTAAAATGGTTTTAAACTCTTATCTAAATTTAAGTGTACCAATTTTGACAAAGAATAGTATAAAATCATATCAAAGGCCTTGCTAATTCTGTCAAACTTTGTTGCTTTGAAGTAGTTATAGTTTTATTACACAATGCCATTTTAAGTTAAAATAATTTAGTAATGAAACTAATTAAAATTTTTAAGATAAATTGATCTCATTCAGAGTGCAACTCATTTAAATACATCTCTCCCATCTCCTCACACCAGCAGTTTGCGATAAAAAAATAATAATTAACTGGAAATAGGAATAACAGTGAGCTAAAAAGAAGCAAGTACGATTTTAACCAACCTATTCATGATGCCTAACAGCTTGGTGAGGTTTACAAACGCTGGGTCTGCAAGATGACTTCGTTGTGCAAATGCATACTTAAAGGCCTGGAAACAAACAAGAAGGTACATTAGAAAAGAAATGACCGAGAAAACTACTTGTGGCTCAAAATCAGAATAGAAAAACCCTTAGTTATGGCACCAACCTCAATAATAAACTGGTAGGTTTCATTCTTAGACGAATCTTCTTTCGTGAAGTTGAATCCTTCCAGAATATTGAGAATAGACAGAAGCACAGGGCCCCCGGTAGGGGGTGGGGTGGCAATGATTTGGTAACCTGTCAAACGCAGTGTAATATATCAGCATATAAACCATGAAATCAGAAAATATAAAATATTATGCTACGATGACATGATGCACAGTTGGCATCTAGTAGTGAATAACTGCCCGTTCAAATCAACAGACGTTCAACGTTTACTATAAATTTAATGTAATTTAATTACAGTTCGTTGATATGGTACATAACAACAGGGTGGCAAGTAGGGGGAAACTTAATTCCCATTCTAATACTGTCATCCAAATCATAACGATTACTAATCCAAGAAAGGAAAACATAGTTAAAATTAAAGTTCAAAAACGAGTCTGATCTTGTGGTGGAAACATTATTTCAATTGTAATCAAGTCATAACCATGTTATCAGTAAATTTGCAAGCGCAGATGTTAATAAAGTTTACTTCTGTTGTAAATAAAATTGATACAGTTTTAAATTTAACAATAAATTACGCAGTACGAATATCTACCGAGATCGGAAAACCAGTTAACAAGTGTAAAGTATCACTGCCATTACAAATGTAGAAACCTGAAAACACGCAATTTTTACTGGCCCTTTTACCTCCCTTTACTAAGTAAACGAAGACGCTCTAGAAGGGTTGACTGTGCTACCTTAATGAACCTTGAATTTCGAGCTGGCACCGCAAGTAATTGTAGGAAACACCTTTTGTTTGAACCAAAAACAATGAAAAACAAACATATTATATGACTCGGCTTAGTACAGGTAGCACAGTAAAGAAGATCGGAAACTAAATTCTATATGTAATTATATCCATTTTGAAATCACTAGTAGGTCCTGCAATCTGATTGGTTCTTAGCAGCTTGATTTGATTTTCCTCATGTAAGCAATATTTTAACACTTTATAATCATTTTTACTGTAAAATGTGTTAGATTCAAAATGGATATAATTAAGTGGTAATTGAACTTCGTGTTGTGCAATTTTAGTTCAAAATCAAACTTGAGATTACAAATCGCACTCCCCGCCGTTAGGCGGTTGTGCGATTTTGAATCGCTTGTTTGATTTTGAACCAAATTGCACTCCACTCAGTTCAATTACCATTATTAATCTTGATTTCTATTGCAAGCTGGAAGTCTAATAACATAACTCATTACATGAATATAAGTGTTTTACTGAAAAATATGTCACTTCATCCGGGATACGAGTGACATATTTTTCATATCTTCACTAATGAAGATACCGTTGACGTCATTCCTTTGTTTTCCCGGTCTTTTCAGTTTTATTTTTTCTGTTTTCGAAACACTCGTATCTACAGTATGTAATGAAAAGAAAACTGAACGTTGGCTTAAACATATGAAGTATATTTCCTCATGGAAAGAAATATTTTTACCACTCGAAGATGATCTTCCTATGTTTGCGACACTATGTAATATCCTCTATAAATTCAACTTCCTCCTTACTAAAGAACGTGGCAAAGTAAAGTAAAAACTGACTTTCAGTAAGAGCAAGTGTTGCAACCTCCTTCCACTTCTAAAGTATAACTCCACTACATTACTTCATAAACTGGATATGAAACATTAATTTCAAGGCACAGTATAATACAAGAAATGGAGGACATTCTCTATCAAATAAAAGTTGAATACTGTTCTGGTGTTGGTTCTGGAAAAAATCCACCACAGACTAACACAGTCACACTGTGGCAATAACGTGAAATCACAGGTAACCCAAGCTTACGATGAGTAATATATTAAGCATAGAATAATTTAGTATAGAAATAAAGAGAGAATGTATGGAGTTTTAAAATTACTATATTTTTTCACTTTGATCCAAATAAAGATAGGGAAAAACACCCATCGTGTCCTTTTGATGTTCTCAGTAATCCATTGAACAAGTTTTGGCGAATTCCGTTAGAGTTTATTTATCTTGTGTTATTTATTTTATAATGAATAACTCAACTCAAAATTAACTCTAACGGAATTCGCTTAATATGTTACTCTCCTTAAGCTTGGGCTGCCTGTGGTGAAATTAAAACTATTAAAAAACAAAAACTTTTTTTAATTTTTGGGGAAGTTACAAAGATAAGTGTTTTGTCAAGTCCAGAATCTTCAAAGACGGCCAACCAGAGTCTTGGACCTTTTTTCTCTTTTTAGGACTTTCCTGGATTGCACTTGCCAATCCTGATTTCCCTACGAAAGGCCTTCAATAAACGTAAGTTCTAAATCCACTCACCATGATATGTTGAGTTCAACGATTCCCTCGCTAAAGCAGTATAATTTGCCAGGTCACCCAAAGTTAAAATTCCTTTACTATGACCCTTTCGACAGAAATTGTAAAATAATAGTTATTTTTAGCAACGATGCTTTTTGAAAATGTCAATTTAAATCAATGATAAGAAAAATTAAACTCCATTTATCTAAAAACTAAAAGTTAAACTCTATTTATCTGAAGATGGCTATCGGATGACAGCCGAAATATTAAACAACATCAAAAATGGAATGGCTTCTCGTTTTGACTTTTATTTTACAAGTCTATGCCCGAATTAATAAACGGTAAAAACCCGTGTATATGAACCTAGAATTTAGGAACCTGTTAGGCTAAAATTTAAAAAGTAGACCCCCTATACATGAGAACCTTTTTAGCCTAAAAATTCCTGCAGATTTTTATTTTGAAAACTTAAATGAAATCAACTCGAAGATAACAAAAACTATAATTTTAATAAATAAACTTGCATACAAGCTATAGAAATGTCTGATAAATGTAGAAAACTCCTTCCAGGTTGTCACAGAAAATGGGTCCATGAAGTTAGCATCTGTGAGACTGTAGTTTACGATGATGTATGTGGTACAACAGTAAGGAATCGCATTCAGTTTTAAAAGTGTGTACATAGCATTGTGTATAGTACAGTGTTGCTATTTGAGTTGTATTTCCAAATTGATTGAGGCATCATTAACACTTTATCATCATGCATCATTATTATATATTTGTGAGTGCAGAAAATATTACAAAATTTTATTTTATACTAAATTATAACAATAATCTAGTGCATATTTTTCTTATAAAAATAAGAACCTATTTAAGAACCTAAGCCTAAAATTCCCAAGTATACCATTTATAGAAGAACCTGTAAATGTGGCTAACCTGCCAAAATCTAGGTTCTTATACGCGGGTTTTTACTGTATTCAAAGCCCATTAATATTTATTTCTCCTAACTACAGGATCTACTACTTATATCAAGTTTAAAAATACTTTGCAACTATTACAAAGTTCACTGATCTTAACTCCTTTTGTAACAATATCCGTCGGTCATAATGAAGAAATTCCATTCAAAAAGGAATGTTATAACTGCTGAGTTATAGGTCTCATCGTGTCATTTTATAAATCAGTCACGAGTTCCCTATTAATTCCAAAGAAAATTAGTTAAAACGCAGAGGAGTTATAAGAAAGGAAGAAATCAAACTTTCGACTTGGAAGACAAGTTCCGGAGAACGTTTATCTCAAAACGATGGCCAAAAAAGGAAGATCGATTTGAATGACACGAGGAACACGGAAAAAGGTGTTGATACAGAACTTTTGTGGAAAGAAGCTTGAACCTTAATTAGATGGATTTAATGAATGATAACCTTGCGACAGGGAATGTTTTAAGGAATGGATCAGATTAAGAGAGAAACGATAGCTCACTTGAGCACAAGGGTAGTCATAGCGTTAGTCAATGAGAACCTTTTTTAGGGTCACACAATCCTGAAAAGGGCGGACGTGGTTGGTGTAGTTGGTGAGATCTCTGCTTTCCAACCACAAGATCCCCAGTTCAATCCCAGCACTTTGCAAAGATTCGAATAATTGTGTGGCCTTCTTTTCCACTTAAGCCAACTCAGCTTTCCATCCTTCTGGGGTAGGTAAATGAGTACCAGCATCTGCTGGGAGCTAACCTGTGATGGATTAGTGTCCCATCCAGCGGGAGTCAAAGACTCTCATCCGCTTAACACTACAGAAACCGAATATAAGCACCGGCCCTATTGGCCAATTGGCTCGTATAAGGATATAGCTTTAGCTTCGTTATCCTGAATGTTTTTAACAAGTATTATAATATGTATCATGTATAATCCTTCAAAAGCCACGTGGATCATAGAGCGGGCGCTTATCTCCAGTTTCTTTAGCATTGGGCAGATGAGTATGTAACTAAAATCTCGACAGACCAGGGAAGCGAACAGAGATCCTTGTGTTCGGAAGACAGAAATCTTATTGCTACATGCTCCTACCCATTTTTCTTATATGGTAATGAACACACAAATAATATAGTATTAACTTTATTTTCTGCGAATGGACTGGACTCCAAAACGTCACTATAAAAGTCATGTCGACAACGGTGTAAAACTTATTTATTTTTAAAAAAACTATCTAAAATCTGTGTGAATTAAACATAATAGTGTAGTTGCAATGACTTTACATTACAAATAACTAATTATTTCATATACTGCTTTGTTAAACAATATTCTGATTTCAAAACATTTACTATAACATTAGCTTACCTTTTGCAGCGAGTCAACGATGCTTTGTGCAATATCTCCGGTATAGAAAGCACTTGGTCCCTCATTAGCAATTTTCTCTAGGGTATCAGCCAATGCGTGGTTCTTCAACTTCATTCCAATCTTTCAATTTCGTAAATAAAATACATAACTTACATAAAATAAGCCACTGAAGTAGTATTTAGCTGCTCGTAAATTCATCAGACAATTTTACAAGATTTGCATTTATTTTGTATAAAAGCGTTTGTTTATAATGAAATGATTTTTGTATTTTATGCGCTATTTTAAAATTCTTTTGTGTAAATTTGAAAAAAAAAACAAAAAAAACCACCTGATTCAACCACGAAAATGTAAATCAAACCTGTAAATTGAAATGAAAATAAAAGCGACAGGTGCTAACTAACATGCGCAACAGTCCATAAATCTGGACAGCAACTACAATGAACAACTACAATGAACAACTTACCTTCAGTAGAGTACCACCAGGTGCAAATATTTCTGCCAGAGATGAATTCTTTATACGATCTTTCACATACTTATGTCGCAGGGCTTTTACTTTATTTGTGCAAGAAAATATAATCATGTAATAAAGAATTTTTAGGCAAAGAATGATTAATTATTCAATTAACAGATATACTGGCAAACACTTATAATAACTCCCTGCTAATAACTTGTTATTGTTACAAATCAATAACTACTGTAGTGGAATTTAGAAAGTGCGTCTTAATTGATTGGCGGTAGGGGAGAGCTTTATTCTAGTGTTTTTGATTGGTTAAAATTGCATTTACATCTTCTTTGCCACTACTGTAAGTCTACGGTACACCTACAGATGGCTCAACGAGTTTCGTTTGTGGAAGAGGCCATGTTTATGTATATGACAGAAAATTCAAATTTAAAAAAAACTGAATGAAAAGTAAAAACATAAAAAACCAAAACAAACTTTTTGAGTATATGATTACAAAATATTAAATGTTCTAAAGGAACTTTAAGAAACAAGGACCCAGTTTTTCAAAGGCTGTTTTGCACTAACCCAGAGTTAAATGTTTAACCCACAATCTTGATTCTTACAAAGAGAGACTTTAGCTGTAATTTTGGGATTAACAAAACTTTTCCTAGAGAAATCGAAACAGTCAAGATTTATAAATAACCGTTGGCCTTTCTTGAAGAAGAAATTCCTGTTTGAGTTTTTACTTAACCCAGGGTTAAACTTAACCAGCCTTTGAACAACTGGGCAAAGGAAGAAAGAAATAACGATAGTAGCGGTATATCAGTAAGGAGGTTCATTTCTATTAAGTAATTAAGGCTATTGTTATTTGCGGTTCGCGATTTACTTTATTTAATTTAATGTAATGTACAATGCTGGGGAGATTAGGACTGAGATTAACTTTCTACTGGTGGGAAAGGGAAATAGAAAGTATTTGAGAGATGTGAAGGTCATCCCAGGTGAGCTTTAGCACAGGCTGGTGGTCACATATCTGGTTTAGAAAAAAGTGAAGAAAGTGGTGAGAAAGGAAGCGATTGAAAGAAGGAAAAAAACTGAAAGACGATACAAGAAAAATGTTTGAAGGAAGATTAAGAGAGTAGGAAAACACTGATGCAACAGACTTGTGGAAGTGTTTTAGGGAAGGAGTGTTGAAGGCCTGTGACGATGTATGTGGAAAGAAAAAAGGGAGAGATCAATGGGACACATGGTGGTGAAACGAGGATGCTGGGTAAGCATCCGAACAAAGTGCTTAAGCTGGTAAAGTCTGTGAAAAGAGATGGGAAACATGTTGAGGGATGAAGATGCACGAGAGGTATCGATGGTAGGTTGAATTTCAGTGAGAAGGAGAGAGGGAAAGTATGGAAAGAGCACATGAAAAGAATCATGAATGAAGAAAATTAATTGGATTAGAATTTTAAGACAGAATTGGTGGAAGGACCAGTTGAAAGAGTTAGTCAGGAAGAAGTGGTGAAAGCAATAAGGGAAATGAAAGCGGGAAAGGCAGCTGGTCACTCGGAAGTAAATGTGGAAATGATAGTGGCAAGTGGGGAGATGGGGATTGGTGTGATGGTGGAGCTGTGTCAAGGTGTTTAGGATGGAAGAAGATTAGCGGATGAGTGCGCGCTGAGTGTCATGGTATCAATATTCAAGAGGAAACGGGGTGCAATGAGTTTTGAGGCATATAGGGGAGTGAGGTCAGGGCTCGAACTTAACTTTTGAAGTTAATAGTCAAATGGCTAGTACATGGTCAGGATTCACTAGCCAAAAATGCATTTCTACTA
>JAOTRI020041696.1:0-17879 GCA_028564885.2 Zoanthus sanctaehelenae | reverse complement strand
GCTGCGTCGGTGTTTCTAAAGAAACAATTTGGTAATAAAAATGTAAATTCTACACCGTAAAAAAGAAATACTTACTGGTAAGTAAGTATTTCTTTTTTTTATTTCTTTTTTACGGTGTAGAATTTACATTTTTATTACTAAATTATTTATTTGTCAAAACTAACACAGTTATGCTAATTTAAAAATTTTTCATACTTAAATATTCACTTGTTCTTGTTAATACTTCTCTTATTTGAAAATGGCTACATATGAAATGGCTGAAACGTCATTAAAAACATTATTAGTGCTGTCGTTTATTTTGAAATGTTTTACATAAGATTCATTGCATTATTCCCTTTGGGAAATGTATTTTCAAGAATTCTATAAGGCTTAGAAACTAAAGTGCTGGTATAAAAATGTATTTGATGTTTATAGTTATATAGTTAAATCATTGGTGACAAATCTAATGTCTTATTGAGAATGAGAATCGAAGTGGAGAGCCAGACGATTGCAAACAATGTGGGGTAAAACTGAACAGCCCTGTTTATGAGGATAAAGCCATATCAAAATCAAATTGATTGATTGATTATTATTTGGAAAGCTATAGCATACCAAAAGCCAATGCCAGCTTTGGTGTTGGTTAGAAACAAACTTAAATACAGAAATTTATTGCCCTTATGTTGTTGATAATTTGAGCTGATAAAAATACAATACCAAAAAAAAAAAAACCTAGTATATTTGGCCAAAATTTCAGACCTAAAAAATCCTTTGGATTTCTTTGTAATTGAAATATGATGATTTAGATCCAGAAGATAATTATTTGTTAGATAAGTTAAGGTTGAAATTTTTATAATCATTGACTATATCAAAAATTATTTGAGAGGGCTCTAATACTGCTCCCTTAACTATAGAAATGGAACCAGGAATGTTTTTTTATTTCCGAGTTCTGTAACATTTTTGTAAAAAATTACGTTAAAAAGAAGATTAACACAGTCTTCGTGACTGCATTTTCAAGAAAGATTTATTTACAAATGAATACAATGAAGTTGAACTAGTTTAAATGTGAAAGCAAGCTAATTACAAAAGTAATAAAGCAAAGAACAAAAGTAAAAAACTCAAACAAAAACCTAGGCTCTTTGTGAATCAGTTTAAATATTTAAATTAGGTCTTCTTTTATGGATCAAAAACATTTCATACAGAACACAGTCAAACTTTCTGCTGCATTTCTTAGTACAGTAAAGTTGTTTTCCAAATCAGGGTTCTTGATATTATGCACTCTCATCGTGTGTAGTCATAAAGACAGTCTGTGAAAGGTCAAATTTTTGCGTTAATCTTCATTTAAAAACTTTGAAAAAATCGTTATTAATTCTCAATTATGTTTTTGCCAAATTATTGTGCAATATGTTATTTATATTTAAATTTGAGTAGCAATTTTTCTGTTCAAAATCTTGACAAGTCTTGGATCTTAGTATTTACAAAACATTTTCACAAATTGTATCACAATGTGTGTGGAAGATGCAACAATCAGGTTAATGTATATGTGGGACCTGTGGAGGAGTTGTGTGAAGAGGTGGAATCGGTGAGAGGTTTCTGCTATTTGGGAGATAAAGTGAATGCAAGTGGTGGTTGTGAGGCAGCTGTAATGGCAAGAGTGAGAATTGGGTGGGTGAAGTTCAAGGAATGTGGAGAGCTGGCCGGCCACCCTAGTTTAGGGGGATAAAACAGGATCAAAACTGGATTGACTGTCACACCCTGTTGCCCTGTACTCTAAGGGTGTGTTCTTTTGGGAGGATTCGGATTGGGATTTCTGATCTGTAGCATATCTTTTAATAGGATCCATTTTTAGATCAATGATCCAACGAATCCGGATTCATCAGATCTATGCGATCTGATAACATATCATTGGATCAGTGATATATCACGTTTCATTGGATAATAGATCCTAAATTAATCATTGTACTCAGTGGTTTTGCTTCGAAATTGTGAATGCATGTTGTGTGATTCGCATTCAGTTCATATTCCCGCATTCCAGAAGTGTTGAGGCAAGTTAAGGGATTTGTTATAATTGTAATTCCACCTGTATTGCCTGGTGTTCATAGGAAACAACTTTTGATTTTAGCGTGAAATTATAAACATTTGTAGATGATGTGCCATGTTGAATGCTAAAATAATCATCACTCCTTAAAATGCTCTGTAAGATTCTTTGAGATAATTAAAGCTGAGTGATATTTGTTTATTTTCTGTAGTCACTTCATGCTATTTTACCATACATATCAGTCGATCAAATAATATTGAAATACAAAATTCAAATTTGTTTTCAAATTTGGCGGTTTTCACTGACACACACTGTCACTTCGTGCCTGCTGTCATGGTAACTGATCCAATTCACTGAAGCTTCGTTCCTTTCATGCACCATGATCTGAGTGATCTTAGTTGACAAATCCGGATCCGGATCCTCCGAAAGGAAAACACCCTAAGAGACAACCAAGCTAACTTGATTTATCAAAACCTCATACCAACTACTTGAAAAGAGCAATATGCTACGATGGGGTTTCCTTATGGAATTCCCTCCCTGCAGATATCCGTTGATCTTCCTCACTTGAGCAATTCAGAAGGTAAATTAACGATATTTTTAGAATACATATTGGACTTCCACACGGCAATCTTGTAAATCAGCAATTGTATTTTTGTTATATATATGAAGTATGTTATAAACATGAATTTTATAGTTATCTATATATATGTATGTACTGCAGATTTTACTGTGGTTAAATAAACAATATATGTAGACTAAAAGTGGTTGGAAGATTTAGAAAAATATTGATGGTAGTGTTCCCCCTTCCCCTCCACCCCCTATACTTTCTCTACCCCTCTCCCCCTGAGAATATTAGCAATAACTTACGGTCGAAATCATGATTGAATTGTATCTTATATCTTGGGATTTTGCATCACAGGTCGATCCATGGGGGCTCGAGTTGCTGCAGAAATTGCTTCAAATAGTAACTTTACTACAGATTTTGTTTACGGTGTGGTGTGTTTGTCGTATCCTCTTCATTCCCCACGTCGGACATCGGAATTGCGTCTATCATCAATTCTTCATCTTGGCATACCTGCATTGTTTATCAGTGGTACTAAAGACAGTCTTTGCCGAGTGGACTTAATGGAGACAGTGTTAAGTAGGATGGGTTCTGATTGGACGATGCACTGGGTAGAAGGTGCAGATCATCAGCTTTGCCTCAAGGGTAAAAAGAATGTGGAACTAATAGACACAATGTGTAAATGGGTAATAGATTGGTGCCAGTCAGTGTTTATGGCTGAGAGATAACTGAAGTGATGGATACAAAAGCAACGTGACTGATGCAGGTTTTGCTCTTTGAACCACAAGGGCTTGCATCACGTACGAACTGCCACATGTGGCCATTCATCTCATACACAATAAGAAAGTAGAACAGAGAGCCCGATTCTTTGGTCCAGGCACCAGATTCTGCGAGACCGTAAACAAAAACTAGAACTCTAACATTATTTTGTTGCTATGTTTTATTTTCCATTATCGTCTAACTTAAAATAATTTGAACACTGCATAGCACAATCTTCTTACACAGTTAATAGATTTAAACCATGCACCTGTACTACGGCACACTCACATCAATCCTCACTCAGAGGGAGGTGAGATGTTCGGAAGAAGAAGAGACAGTTTAGATTTACGTTCTTGACTCCTGTTGAGGGGTAACTAAGGCTTTAAATGTTTAGAGAATCTGCCTTAAGTTGAAGGCTGATTTTTTTGTGGGGGGGGGGGGAGGTGTAATATGTTTTCTTTGTAAGTGTTAGCAAGATAGATACAGTTGTAGGCCAGAAATCAGATGGTTATTTACAACAGCTGGTGGCAACGGTAAAACCTGGACTTCTGCAATAGTATAATTTTGTGGCCTTTTCACAGAGAGTAATTAGGGACCTTCAGAACTGAAGACGGGAGCAGACGACGGCAGTTGTGAAAAACGTTATTTCTCCTTACGTTTTTCAGTTTTAGATCATCGATAGATTTTAACTTTCTCTTTTGAACAAGATTCCCGAACAGAAAAAGCTAAAATGTTTAGCCTTGAAGGCAAACAAGTATTCTCAAATTTAATTGTTTGATGTTCAGTGCAGACTACAGTCAGTAGGTGGCCACCTTGCCACATTCCAACGTGCATTTATTTGTATTCAATAATTAAGGCTATTGTTCTTTGCCTTTCCGTCGCCGTTACCGTCCACGTATCGTAATGTCTCTATTCGCCTTAATCACGGCCCGTCATGTTCAAAGCATTTAACATGAAAGCGAGGCCACGCGTGGAAAACTTTTCAAGCATGGCGGAATCTATGGGAGAGTGTTCAGAGTTTTGGCACAAAAACCTTGTTGGCTTAGCAACTACACCAGTTCATTTATTGAAAAAATTTGCAAGCAAAAATCTCCCCATTAAGCCAACCTTGATAAGAGGATATAAATTTTCTACGAATCATATATACACGATGTTCAAAGTCAAAGATGGACATAGCGATTGTTTGAGTCAACTCGCTTCATATTCGTGTCAATTCAATACGTGAAGTGTTTCTATCTACGTTTCTTTCAATCTGTGGTTTAAATACATTAGGCACACACAATCAGAATTTTTTTCGGGCTTGGATGGTTGTGCTATTTTTGGTGCACCATATTGTTTTTTCGGTAGCCGAAGACTGGTTAGTATCATTTTCTTTTTGGTTTACTTGGATACAGATTTTTTTCCACATCCAGGCTGTGCTTGATTTTTTTTTCGTTATTTGCCCAACTCCTTCCCCTACCCCGGACCCCACCTTACCCTCCCCCACCTTCCTGCTCTAAAATGTAATGGTCCGTGCCTTATTAAAATGTTTTCTAAATAAGGCTACGAATGGTTGCATATTAACTTCTGAGTCAAATTATCAAATTCTTTCAGTATTTGTGGAAGCCAAATTAAACGAAAAAGGGTAAAAAGTATTCAATTTTCAAAGAGCCGCTGTCATATCTTTTAAATGTTAAGTTCCAAAATACGGGAAAACCATAAAAGTTAGACTTTTCTGGCATTAGAATTCATTAACTGATTAAGATTATAACAATATATTTATATTCTTGTGATATGTATTCTTTAAAAAATCAAAGATATTTGCTCGAGCTACTTGCTTGCTTAATAATTGACGAGAAACCAAGAATTCATTTATTGTTTGGTCTAAAACTAGTTTCATTGTGTTGGTTAACTTCCGCCTTTTTTATAGACTATGTTATGATTAAAAATTCAATGATTTAAAATCTAAACTTATATCAACATTTTCATTCAAGGATAATCAACATAGTTCACCATTTTTCTATAAATTCTTTGGAGATATACCTTACTGTTAACATTAAAACAAAGCTAATCTGTCAATTACCCATTTTTTCACACGCTTGATGAACGACAGTTTTCTATACAGTAAAAACCCACGAGTAAGAACCTAAAAATGAAGAACCTGTTAGCCTAAAATTACCCTTTATAGCCCCTTATAAACAAGAACCTATTTAGCCTAAGAAATTTAAAATAGGTTCTTGTTTTCTAAAATCATACTAATACATAAAATAAAAAATACACTGAAATAATCTTTCATACTAGTACATTAATTACAGCTACACTGAAATATTCATAATTGAAAAAAAAATATTGCCATTGTTGTAAAACAACTGTCGCACGTGACAAAATAACTGCAAGACAGAGGAGAATCCTCATGACAAAGTGGGCATGCACTGGTGAAGGAATAAGAGTTTATCAAGAGATTATTTTAGAAAACAGGATGCTTAATAACCACTGATGGGAGTGATGATAACATGAATAATCCTCAAGGACTTCAGGACTATGCATTTTGACACTTAGATATGGCACTTTCACATTTTGAAACTTAGATATTTTGACAGTAAATATTATGCCATGTTTGGCTTTGAAGTAAATGGGATCAATTTGAAAGAACAAAGTTAACGCCATAGATTTATCAAGATTTTGGGCTCTGTTTACTCATTTTTAATAATATATATATTTTAAATGTTACAGTTAAAGCTAAGTACAGCAAGGCAAAGTATAAATTAGATTTAAATATAAAAATTTATATTTTTTATTTTTGTGGGAGGTAGGGTGGTGAATAAATTTAAAATATAGGACAAAACCATTTTGTTTTGCATCCAGGTTTGTCTCCAGGATTTAGAACCTATTTTAAGAACCTGAATAGCCTAAAATTCAGTTAAGTATCTTTTATAGAACTTGTTTAACTTACCTTTAGCCTAATCCTTTACCTTAACTTTACCTTTATCCTTTACCTTACATTTACCCTTTACCTTTATCCTACCTTTACCCTTACCTTTATCCTTACCTTTACCTTACCCTTTACCCTTATGCTTTACCTTACGCTTTACCTTTACTCTTACCCTTACTCTTTACCTTACCCATTACCCTTTACTCTTACCTTTTACCTTACCTCTATCCTTAGCCTTTACCTAACCTTTAGCCTAATCCTTTACCTTTACCTTTATCCTTACCTTTACCCTTATCCTACCTTTACCCTTACCTTTACCCTTTACCTTACCCTTACCCTTTACCTTTACTCTTACCCTTGCTCTTTACCTTACCCTTTGCCCTTTACTCTTACCTTTTACCCTTTACCTTACCCTTACTCTTTACCTTACCATTTACTCTTACCTTTTACCCTTAACCTTACCCTTTACTCTTACCCTTTACCCTTACCCTTACTTCTTACCCTTTACCTTACCTGCGTTCTAGCAACGCCGCAATCTTGTTTTACAAAATGTCATTGATAAAATGAATAAAATTACGTTGCTGTTGTTTGTTTGCTATGCTCCTTTGACGTCACAAGGTTAACGTACTGTGATTGGTCCGAACGAATACAAAAGGCCTCTTTGGTACAACATGATAAAATCTTACATTACTTATATCTCTCCAGTCTCCCTCGCAGAAAACAAAGACTCGCGGGGTTGCAGGACAGAAGCTTACCTTGACAAGGTTACCAAGCCGAATTCAATGGTTGATCTGCCGATCGTGTTTAAATTGGACGCGGATCTCTTCCATCGTTTTATCGTTTCGATTAAGACATGAAGAGCCGCCTGGCGTCGCTTGTATGGCTGCTATTGTGTTGATGGATAATTAAAATGAAAGATCAACCTTTGCCCTTGAATTCTACGGATTAGTGGTCTTGGGTACATTTTAGCCAAAGATTTTAAACTTCGTTTGCCAAGCTGTCGCGAGTGAAGTGTGTGGCCCTAATCTCTCTTTATGAAGGGAAAATCGGGATTAAATCAGAATAACAACCCCACCAGAAGTAAACAACACACGTTTTGCATTAAGTAAGACGTTTTTATTAATAATCTGTATAATTTTAACTGTCTCCATGGATGTCTAAAAAGTTCCATACAAAAGCTTTTATGTTTTATTTGTGGTTCATAGATAGAGCTTGGGCTGCATTGTGTTCCCACCAACTAAAGTAACGGACACTTTAAAATCAGTTCCAATTCTCTTCACCACGGTTTGAAACTCATAAACTTACCAAAACGTTTTCTTTTCAGATAAGTTATCTTTGTTCAAAATTTTTCCTTCGTTTTTCTTTTCGTAAATTTGAATGAAACTTGCCTATAAGTTTATAAGCACGCTGTTCGATTCTAATAACCTAACTAGCCCCGTAGCTGAAGTTTGAAGTTTATTGGCCATAAATAGTTTCAAAAAATATATTTACATATACACATATATAACATATATATAACACTAAATATAATATTGAATGTATGGCGAGGAGGCTTGACTTAAACCCCTAGGCTTGTTTTAGCGCAAGTCTCCTCCTGGAAATTTTTATGTGCAACCTATTTATGAGATCATGGCATTTTATGTATTATCTGTTGTAAGTTCAGTTTTGGTTCTGAATTAAGACATTTTTACTTTTAGGTATAAAAAGAAAAAGATAATCAATTCGTTCTTAGTTTGTTCTTAATGCTATGAGCGGTTTTAAAAGAGAGTTAAAACATAAAAACATGGCATTGAAAAGCAACGCTGATCGTTCTAGGAAATTCTTATTTTACGTGAATACGTGTATCATTTCGGACACTGAACAGTTGATATACAATGATAACTGAATGCAAAACATGTGTTTCTGTATTTTTGTAGTGAAACTTCAACTAAGGAAACGCACATTTTTGTAGTGAAGCTTCAACAAAGGAAACGCACATTTTCACTTTTTCTTTAGCCTCAACTTGCTCATAAGAATTTATCTTTCTCAGTACCATTCAGATAAACCGTCTGGTTAGCCTAGTTGGTATGGCGCCAGTATATCGGGCGGGGGGGTCGGGTTCGATTCCCGACTTGACCAACACTCAGGTTCTTAACATTATTAAAGGGAAGGTGCTACCTTTGCTCTAACATTTGCAAATGGTTAGACCTTCGTGTCTTCTAGGATAAGGACTGTCACTGTCATTGTAATTGCTATTGTCTTTGTCATTGCTACTGTCACTGTCATTGTCATTGCCATTGCCATTGTCATTACCCTTGTCTTTGTCATTGCTACTGTCACTGTCATTGTTATTATCATTGTTATTGTCATTGTCATTGTCATTACCATTGTCTTTGTCATTGCTACTGTCACTGTCATTGCCATTGCCATTGCCATTGTCATTACCCTTGTCTTTGTCATTGCTACTGTCACTGTCATTGTCATTATCATTGTTATTGTCATTGTCATTACCATTGTCTTTGTCATTGCTACTGTCATTACGATTGTCATTTCCATTGTCATTGTCATTGCCATTGTCTTTGTCATTGCTACTGTCATTGTATTTGTAATTGCCATTGTCATTGCCGTTGTCATTACCATTGCCATTACCATTATCGTTATCATTATTAGTCAATCTGAGTTTTGCTGCTTTTATAATTAAAGTTGTTCCCCATATATATCGTTGTGTAGCGTCACTGTAAGGAAGGCTAGTATAGTCAGAAGATTTTTACGATACCTTGAGCGTTGACTTCGACAGTTAAGACGCTAATGAGGAATGGAATTAACACGGTTGTCAGTGCATACAACATATCAGTCAATGTTCCTCACCAACTAGAATTTGATACAAACTAGTATTTTGTATCAAATGTATGGCTTAAACGTTTTCGCTTAACTTAAACTTTTCGCTTTAATGTTACCAAGACGCATCTTGTTTTCTCAAGGACTTGACAACGTCTTAGCTAGTCTCTTCTTTGCCTTTCTTGTTTGCACGAGGAATATCATTTTTATTAAGCTGTTTATCACACCTTGAATCTGTAATCATCTCAAATACTTGATGAAGTTCGTTAATTTAGGATCTTCATTAAAGCAAAATAAATGTGTTTTAGAATTGGCGGAAAGAATTACCTTGATTGTTTGTCATATGAAATCGAAAGAAAAAAACCCTTTCATTAAAAGTTAATAAGTGCAATAGCGCTGCGTACTTATTAACAGATTCAATTGCTCTTAAAAAAGCGAATGAAGACAAATCTAGGACAGGTTTTTGTCCAATTTAGTGCCTTGAAAGTTTTGACCTTGAAGAAATTTCAAGAGGCAGTATCACGGCAATGCGCATGACTGGTCATGAATTAACGGCCTAATGAACGAGCCAATTAAAAACGGGTTTTAAATTTGAGCGGAAACTGCGCACTGAAGCTGTGGGTAAAAATCCAAATAGCGCGGGGTTGTAATTAGTTTTTTCAAAACAAAGTTAGATCACTAAATTATTTTTTTGCCGGTCTCTTTAAGTCATTTTGTTGCCGCAGTTCTGCGAAATTCAAACGATAAGAGAGGAATGTTTTTCTCGTTTTGCTTTTTTTGATAAGTTCTCGTCTTATACACAATTGAAACTTGAGAATCGTGTCTATTAAAAGAACATCTTTTTTTGTTTAGCTATAGTTTATACTGCCGCTTGTTAATCATTTATACGTTTTTTTGTGACACAGCTTCCTCGAAATTTTTATCTAGAGACTTGCTACTGCAACCGTGTTCGTTCGAACGAAAAGGAAATAAAACCTTAGATGCCTTTACAACACAAAATATCATACAGAATCTTATAAGAAGTGTAAAATCAACCCATAAAATATGACCCAATTCAAAATACTTCATTAACCTGAATGATTTTAAACAATTTTTTTTGTTTATATCTTATTTTTTACTGTAAAATCTATTACTTTTATATTTTTCAAAAGTTTATTGCAAACTCACCTACTTACGTGAGTTGCCGATAAAGTTAATAAAGAACCGCAAACTCCGATAATTTAGCTATAGCGGTTTTAAGAACTTGCCAATCAAGTAAACAGACAAACTTTAAAAATTCACAAGATTCAAGCAAACTAGCATTTGACTTAGAGAAAACTGAAATAAAGTGTATATAATATCTTTTGTGACGAGCCATCTCAAGTGAAAGCAAATAATTCATAATTATTCCTGCGCATACATCGTTCTTTAGATAACTAAGATTTTATAGCGAACCTCATTGGGCCTGTGCTATAGTTGCTCCTATAAATTATAAACAAGCTACAAGTTCATTGTCAGAATCAATTGCCAGTATTATTATTATTATTATTATTATTATTATTATTATTATTATTATTATTAGTTCATTTCAGAACCATTAAAAGTGATGCACTCATCTTGTGAGCCAAATCTTTCGGTCCCCATCTTCGCCCTGCATAACGTGACTAAGTTTCGAAGCTCTAGCCATTAAAAAGAACGTCCTGTTGCGGGCCTTGCGCTTTCTTTTTTGTTCTCGAGTCCACCATGACTCGTGGAAAACAAAAATGTATTTTTTTAGTATTCTCCGAAAAGTTTGAATTCAATAAAAAAAAAATAAATACAGCAATCAACTAAACTACTCAGTCCGAAAAACAAGGAACAGATGAATGAAGTTTGAAATATTCCGACTATGTTTGCTAAACCTAATTTAGTGTTAGCACGGATACTATACTTTAAAGTGTATTCTAATGCGCCCGCGCATAACCGTCAAACTTCCCTTAAAAAATATAAACATAAGGTATTTTGTATATGCTTTTAAAAACGTATGTTTAATTTTTTGCGGTTACATTTTGTTTTAGATAATACAAAATTGATTTATTTTAAACAATAGACGCTTTTCATTAGATGTACATTGTAGTTATATCATATTTCTAAGGTATATAGAATGGCGAAGAGCTTTATTTTGTATAGTTTATAAGAAAACTGCATGTGTTTAATATAACACTGACTATCGACATTTGTTTGTCAGTGTAATGTTATCTACGGCATAGTTTTGCCAGTTACGACTTGAATTGTACATTCTATTAAATATAAAGATACTTTCCTAGAGTATTTTCCTTGATAATGGCATCTTTCGCATTTCTTTAGGGTATCTAGCACCATGAGACACACGTTCCATTCTCATAAACACTGTATGGCACTGGAGCTACGATGGAGTTGCGGTTTTGCAGTTTGGGCAAACTTTCCTTGCGGTATTGTTCAAAATTTTCATCTTGATTTGCATAAACACTTTTATATATTTAATCTAAGTTCTCCACGATGCTGCCTGCATGGTTAGAACTTAGTAGAAAGAGCTTCACAAAAGAATACAAGAAAGTCAAATTAAAAGAAAGTCATTCTATTTTTATTTGAAAATATAGATGTAAAAAAATGGATGCGTGTGGTTTTAGCTATTTAGAACGTGTTGAAAATACACATCAAGTTGCAGAATTTTGTTGATTTTCAAAAGAGGACGCCACAGTTGAAAATGCATGTCATTATATATCATTACTGATTACTGGCAGGTAATGCGTTGTCCTTTCATTTGAAATACACTCAACCGTTTTCAGTTCTGTCAGATGATCGTCACCTGCAGAAATTACTGGTTGGCCAAACCAGTTGACTGCTTTTTAACTACATTTGCGTTGAGATCCCAGAAATACATTCTGGGAATTGTGAAAAACTTCCCGCGCAACTAGGTTGTGTTTCTGATCAAAATGAGCTTAAAATGAACTCAAACACAGTGAATTATTTCGTCTTTGTATTTACAGTTTTGATTGATCCATTTGTTGAGGCAGGTAAATCATTTTAATTGGAATTAATCTTTATTGCTGTACTTGTATGGACAATGAATGGTAACGTCAATATCGATGGGTTTTGTTTTGACAGCCAAGTTATACAGTTAGACCTTCTTATGAGTGCTGTACCAGTCAAATCTCTTGTTTAACCTTGAAATGTTTATCAAAGAGTTGTAAAAGTTCATATTGAATGAGTATCAATGCATTTTGTATAGTTTTATCCAATTAGAATTTGAAGTATTTCAACTGGCCTAAATGCCGTTATTGTTTTTAAAACTATATAACTAATAAACGATAATTGGGCTAAAAAATTTGTTGGAATATGTATACAGAGTTATATGTGTACAGAAGACAGCATTAATTTCTGTTCATTTGAAATCATATTGCAGAAAAAGGTCAGTATGGTGACACTAGAGGTAAGTGTGTCATTTTATCAGCTCATTAAAGTAATAATGGCGGTTTTCATTTAGAGTAATTTAGTAATGAAAATGTAAATTCTACACCGTAAAAAAGAAATACTGACGTTTCGGACGTTAGTCCTTCGTCCTTTCTTTAGAAACACCAACGCAGCTCAAACTAGTTTACCGCTAGTTATTTTTTTTAGTTAAAGCATAAAGGTGTGGAGGTAAAATCATACACGAAAAGGACACAGTGTGAATAAGGACATGAGTCTCTACCCACAAGGCTGAGTAAAGCTATAGCTTAAAAGGAGATGGTTTGATTATATATATCAAGCATTTTTAATTGTTCAAGAAGTGTTAGGGGGATCAATGGTACACTAATATGCACATTTTTGTTTGTGTTGATAATATTGAAGGTATCTATTTAATTTCAAGTTAATCTATGAACATATAAAATGTTCACTTATTTGCACAGAAAGTCTTTTGCTCTGTTTATTGTTCTAAGCCCCATGCACACTAGAAACGTAATTCAAAACAACAAGCTTTCACTTGAAAAGTGATATCTATCAAGCATTCAAAACGACAGCTAGAGAATTTAAACAACATTTAATAATGTAGTTTGCCATTATACCATATAACTTTTGTTTGACTTTCTACTTTTAAATTTTGTAGAAGTTAAATAAGGGCACTGAATTAATCTTGTTTGTTAGTTGCAATTCTATAGCACTACTTCACCAGTTAAAGTGAAAGTATCACCAAAAACAAGTTGATACCATATGTTTAATAGGTTTTAATGTTAAAGATCTTTTAAGAAAATGTACAGTACAAAAACGTGATTCTTGCACTCTAAAAAGCATGTTTCAGACAAGGCTTAAAGGACTAGATTCAGTCAGCGTCTCTAACTGTTTTCTAGGCTGCAACTCAAATTGTCAACACGAGTGTATAAGGGTGCTCAACACATATCGTGCAAATCACGGCGCACAAAATCTTATTTATTCCCAAGATTTGGCAGACAAAGCTCAGTTGTGGGCTGACGGAGGCCAATTTGGTTATGACATGAGTTTGAGAGGCAAGTACGGCCAACTTATCGAATGGGACATTAAAAACAAATTGCCCTCATCCACTGCAGTCATTAAACGATGGCATGATAATGAGAAGGAATACAATTTCAGGGAAGAAAAATCTAACAACGGCAAAACACTTCACGACTTTACTCAAGTTGTTTGGAAGGGCGCAATGCATGCTGGGTGCGGACTTGGGAAGCTTTTAGGTTCAAGGTATTACGTGGTGTGGATGGATGCTGATGGAGTTTTGAGTCCCAACCTGGGGGGGATTGGAACAGAGAATGTTGGCCATCCAAAACAGGTAATAAAAGTAAAAAAGAGAAAATGTCTTTGGGAATTCATTCATTGTCCAACATGTATCTCTTTACAAATACCTGTTTTCATAAATTCTTCTTACAAATCAATGACAACTCTTCGAAAGGAAATTTAGTTTCATTTTAGTTTTTAACAAGCAAACCCGGGGTCAAATTTTTAAAATTATAAATAATTCATATGGGTGGCTGACATTTATATTTGATACATTATTAAATGTCCTCGTTGAGGCAGACAGATCACAAACCTTGCATCAATAAGTATTTTCCTGGTATTTGGTTCTTTTAAGGCTCCTGGCCGTACACTCGATAAAATCATCATTGAATCGAACCAGCAAGCAAACATTCAAATCTTGAATTCTCTTGGTATATTTTATTGTCGTTTTATCTTTCTCACGAATTCAAGTCGCCACGCGCGCGAGGTAGATGATCAGCTTGTAAAGCATTAATTATGAAGCAGGGGAAAAACCGAATTAGCAGAACCCTGTATTGCATATTTACTGGTGTGGTAAAGTTGGCAAATATAGTAGAAGTACTAGTGACGCAACAAATTAGTTGAACATGCGAAAACGCTGGCCACTTAGCCAACTTGCAATGAATAGTAAATAATTAAGCCTAGTAAAAGCACCTTCTCAACGCAATTATTTTGTTGTATGTCTGAATGCGTTAGCTTTTAGGAGTCTTTTGTTATTTTACAGCATGTTTTCATTGTTATAATTAACTGTTCTTTCAGAAAGACCTTAATTGGTTTAAGGACACTTTGCCAGAATTGAAAAATAATATTTTTGACGAGAATGGAAAGGAAGAAAGAAACAAGTTAAACAAAGAAGAGCAAACAGAAACCATTGATAATGTCGCGGTTGAAGGAGATGAACGTGAAGAGAAAGTGCTTAATAGTGAAACTAAATACAAAAACACTATGCAAACCGAGTCTCAATTTGCGCATGATCACATCCAGTCATTGAGAAACCCAGATGTCGAGCCAAATACGCGACCTCCACTAACCAACACAACTTTCAGTAATATCACAAAGACGTTGGAAAATTATTCTTCAACAGCTAAATACAAGGAGCGCAAAAGACAGAATTCAGAAATAGAGCAAACAGATAGCCACGATGAAGACACTGAAAAAATCAACACTCAGACAAAACTAGAATTTGATCCAACGTATCCTGTTGAAGACCAAGGAAACTTATATAACGAACTCATTTCTATGTCTCAAGGAAGTTTGAAGAGCAAAGATGAAGACGAAATTCAAGATGTTTCATCAGAAATTAAATCTTCATATTCCGGAAAGACAAGTCAGACAAATTCGGAGTTACCCCAGCTTATTTCAGATCCTTCAGAGCCTAAATACCAAAAGGAATTCATTCAGAAGATATTAAGCCCAGATTTAGATGACGTGCAACATCTCGTGAGTTCTAGCTCAGAGGAGCTAAAAGTTAACAACGAGCCAGTCATCAGTGATGTGGGTGAGCCAATGAGATCAATTTCTGCTGTTGGGATTCCCCTTCAATTCTTCAGGAAAACCAATGTCTCGTCTTTCAGCATCATTAACACTAGCTCTTCAACAACAACAAATACATCGAACAAAAATGTAGCCGTAAGTACAACACATAAGAACAAAAGTAACGAACTTTTACAACAGAATAGAGCTGCAGATAATGGGGAAGTCGATACGGAAAACAATTGGAACACAATATTTGCAATGGGGAAATTAAACTTTTCTTTAAAGTTCCCATTTAAAAAGAATACGTCAATTGAAAGCAGCGACCACCTGATTCAAATGAACTTGTCCAGAGGTGAACCATTGAAAGTCACCAGAGAACGTTTATCATCGTCTCAAAGCGTTTACACCGCAAATCCACCAACTGAAACTAAAACAAACAATCGCCAGACTTCAAAACTTGAAATGAATCCTCTACCGTCTTCAACGACAACAGGTGTGATTTTAAAATAATTATAACATGTTGATTCGACTGTAATTGTTTCCAAGCTACAATTAATATCCCTGGCCCTCGATCATCGAATGCACACCAAGAGCTTATCTCCTATGTTCGTCAATGGTTATTCAAGTTTTAATGTCATATTTAGTACCAAATGCAAATCTACCTCAGATCCACCTCCTCAGTCTGCAGCTGCAGCTATAATAAGTTATGGCAGTAGTTCCATTCTCCGATCTCATAAATGAACTTTAAATAAGTGTTTCAATTAAGTAGAGGAGTCAGGTTTACATAGTGGTCACCAGTCGTGCCTCCCACCTCTACGTCCCGGGTTCGAATCCTGGGCTCCGCATGTGGGCTTAGATTTTTCGATCTCAGTCTGACAGTTAGCCAGTTGGTGTTCTGGTAAGTCCGGATTCACTGGTTGATGAGGTTTTAGCCGACAGAAATATTTTTCAAATGATTTTTTGGAAGCATTTTCAGCCATTCCACAAGGCTTAAACAGAAGTTCACTATCTAGGCCCAGTTGTTCAAAGGCTGGTTAAGTTTAATGTATTAGAAATACGTTCGGTGTGTAAATATGTAGAAAGAAATCAGAGAAAAATATCATATATAGCCCTTGGCGGGAATCGAACCCCACATCTTCGGTTTACTAGTCCGACGTGTTAACCACTACACCACGAGGTGTAGTAGGTATATTTACACACCGAATGTATTTCTAATACATTTATCTACATATAATACCATATATGCGTACCACAATTACGGTGTTTAGCTTACCAATAGAGAACCCCTACAGTTACCATCTACATAACATTGTCCGGCTGCGTTGCCAGCGTGGTTGGTCCTCGTGGTGTAGTGGTTAACGCTTCGGACTAGTAAACCGAAGATGTGGGGTTCGACTCCCGCCAAGGGCTATATATGATATTTTTCCCTGATTTCTTTCTATATGGTTAAGTTTAACCCGAGGTTAAACAAAAATTCAAACAATAATTTCTTCCTTAAAAAAACGTAAACGGATATTTGTGAAAACTGTTTGGGTTTTTCTAGGAAAAGTCTTGTTAATCCCAAAATTGCAGCTAAAATCTTTCCTTGTAAGATTGGAAGCAAGACCAAGGGTAAAACATTTAACCCTTGGTTAGCGCTATCTGGCTTTTGAACAACTGGACCCAGGTAGTTAAACAGCACCACTCCTCCTCGGCCGTCTTTGTCAATGTTTGCAACGTGATGATGTTTTTTAAAAATGAAAAATAAAAAAAAGTCTAACAGAATGATTTTCAGAGACCATTTGTATGTCCTGTACCTTCTTCCGAAATGGAAGAAAATGATGGAAGAAAATTTTGGGGGTTTCAGAAAAACTGGTAAACCTGGACTTGCCTGACCTACGCGCGGTGACGCGCCTGCTCAAATACCCAGCTATATATAATCCAAAAACTAAAAGCTATAAAATAACAAGTATCTTAAGTGGTTTGTACCCTAAATGTGGCCGATTCATCGTCTAAGTGTGGAACTAAAAAGTTCGTTTAGAAAAATTGTTCAAACTGATAGTTATTATTAACCTGTTTATATCTTAAATAAGCTATTGTTTGGCTTTTGTTGTTTCTAATATCAGTCAGATATTGCAACGATGTTTCTAACAAATGTACACTGTGGGCTCAGCACAAGAAATGCAAGGATATAGCATACATGGAGTACATGAGACAGAATTGCAAACAAACTTGTGGATATTGTGGTAACAATTGCTATTTTATATCTTTGACTTAACGGTAAAGGTGAAGGCTCAATTGTTATTTTATTATATCATATCTTTGACTTAACGGTAAAGGTGAAGGTTCAATTGTTATTTGATTATATCATATCTTTGACTTAACGGTAAAGGTGAAGGCTCAATTGTTATTTTATTATATCATATCTTTGACTTAACGGTAACGGTGAAGGTTCAATTGTTATTTGATTATATCATATCTTTGACTGAAAGGTAAAGTTGAAGGCTCAATTGTTATTTTATTATATCATATCTTTGACTTAACGGTAAAGGTGAAGGCTCAATTGTTATTTTATTATATCATATCTTTGACTTAAC